>CAJHNH020001150.1:74110-195230 GCA_905116865.2 Candidula unifasciata
AGTCGGAAATGTGCCTTTTTAATATGGAGCAGTCAGAGTATTCACAAGCGGCAGCTATTCTCTCTGATCATAATGTCCCAATCAGATAAAACCTGCCAGTTGCTGGCTCGCTATCTCTGCCATCGAATATACAACCATACGCCGCCATCTCCATTGATTGAGCGCTTGGCTGGAGGCACGCGCGTGTTTGCGTGCATCTGGAATTGTTACAACGGTTTTTCCTGAGTTTCCATTCTGTCCGCTATGGAGGAGTCGATATAGGCAAGATTATCGGTAGACCACATAAAAAAGTCAGAAATACATTTGTGCCTACATCTAGTGGCGTGAGTCAGGCGTGGCCATCTCACGAGTCATGACCCACTGGAGACACTACCATCCTTCTGCTATACAACATTCGTGTCACGATGCCATAACTGACTGCCTACGTCCTCTTCGAGATCACCGGCTGTAAACTCCAGCTCAAAACTCTGGTTGTTCATCCACTTCTGGACTTTGATCGTGTTCCAGAACCTTAGTGTTGCGTGCAAATCCGTTTTACATGTGTTTCTCATTTTTAGGGAGAATGATGCTTCTAATCTATAGGCAGATGCACTCCGATTCTTAAGTAAACATGTCTGGCTGGATACAAGAACTGAACTGTCAACACAGTTTCGTTGTCACTCTGGCAACTGTACTCTAGTTTCATAAACAATTCTCCGGGTTCGGCTCTTGGCATTCAACGGCTATTTACTGAGCAATGGGCTACAACTGACAATACAACATTCCCCTTAGGGTCATTCGAAACAGAGGGAGAAAAAAGGACCCACCTCTGTTGATGCCAACAGTAACGACCCCACCAATCCCTGGATCCAGATTTTTTTCCCAAACGACCCGGCTGGCAATTTACATGTGGAAAAAGCCTCACGGGGTTGCATGGTCTGAGAACGCATGCCTGAAGGATGAAATGCGAGGGTGCCCCACGCAGTAAGCGTCGGCGCACAGCTACTCCTGACGGGCAGGGGGAACCCTACTCGACTGCAGAGGCCCAAAACATCTAACACGCACCTTTGCAGATATCCGACGAAGTGCGAACGAAGATTAAGTTTCCACCTGCAAGCTAGGGGGGGGGGGGGGTGTCGTGGTGCAAGCTGGAGGGTGTCGTGGTGCAAGCTGGAGGGTGTCGTGGTGCAAGCTGGAGGGTGTCGTGGTGCATGCAAGCTGGAGGGTGTCGTGGTGCAAGCTGGGGGGTGTCGTGGTGCAAGCTGAGGGGTGTCGTGATGCAAGCTGGGGGGTGTCGTGATGCAAGCTGGATGTTGTCGTGGTGCAAGCTGGGGGGTGTCGTGATGCAAGCTGGAGGGTGTCGTGGTGCAAGCTGGGGGGGTGTCGTGGTGCAAGCTGGGGGGTGTCGTGATGCAAGCTGGAGGGTGTCGTGGTGCAAGCTGGGGGGTGTCGTGGTGCAAGCTGGGGGTGTCGTGATGCAAGCTGGAGGGTGTCGTGGTGCAAGCTGGGGGGTGTCGTGGTGCAAGCTGGAGGGTGTCGTGGTGCATGCAAGCTGGAGGGTGTCGTGGTGCAAGCTGGAGGGTGTCGTGGTGCAAGCTGGAGGGTGTCGTGGTGCATGCAAGCTGGAGGGTGTCGTGGTGCAAGCTGGGGGTGTCGTGGTGCAAGCTGGGGGGTGTCGTGATGCAAGCTGGGGGGTGTCGTGATGCAAGCTGGAGGGTGTCGTGGTGCAAGCTGGGGGGTGTCGTGATGCAAGCTGGAGGGTGTCGTGGTGCAAGCTGGGGGGTGTCGTGGTGCAAGCTGGGGGGTGTCGTGATGCAAGCTGGAGGGTGTCGTGGTGCAAGCTGGGGGGTGTCGTGGTGCAAGCTGGGGGGGTGTCGTGATGCAAGCTGGAGGGTGTCGTGGTGCAAGCTGGGGGGTGTCGTGATGCAAGCTGGAGGGTGTCGTGGTGCAAGCTGGGGGGTGTCGTGGTGCAAGCTGGAGGGTGTCGTGGTGCAAGCTGGAGGGTGTCGTGGTGCAAGCTGGAGGGTGTCGTGGTGCAAGCTGGGGGGTGTCGTGGTGCAAGCTGGAGGGTGTTGTGGTGCAAGCTGGAGGGTGTCGTGGTGCAAGCTGGAGGGGTGTCGTGGTGCAAGCTGGAGGGTGTCGTGGTGCAAGCTGGAGGGTGTCGTGGTGCAAGCTGGGGGGTGTCGTGGTGCAAGCTGGAGGGTGTCGTGGTGCAAGCTGGAGGGTGTCGTGGTGCAAGCTGGAGGGTGTCGTGGTGCAAGCTGGGGGGTGTCGTGGTGCAAGCTGGGGGGGGGGGTGTCGTGGTGCAAGCTGGAGGGTGTCGTGGTGCAAGCTGGGGGGGTGTAATGAGTGAGAAAATAAATGGTGAATTTAATAAAAGTCGCTATGTAACAAGCTAACACGGTTTAGTGAAATAATCTACCCGCACTGTGCCCGCTTTTCAGGACAATCGAGAAGATGCAGAAGTGCCAAAGAGACAAAAACGCACTCAGAAAACGGTTTAAAGCCGCTAGAGGCAGCTAACAGGAGCAGACACGGTGCTTTCTATGGCGCTGAGCGTTTCTGTATGAACAGACAGAGAACCAGTAGGGAGTGAGAGAAGTCTTTTAGTGACCTGTTTTAGTTTGCCTGAGGCCTGTTCGTGCAACCAAAGTATGGGACTCTGGTGGCTTGTAAAGAGGAGCTGAAGTCAAATCTACTGAGGATGTACTCCGATAGCACCAGGAATGACCTCTCGATGACAACCCAGAGATCTCCAGAGGCCTAAGGCGGCCGGAGTTGCCGGGGGGCACCGCTCAAAACGATGCCTTTCTCTTGGTCTGAGGTCAAAAAAGTTGTGAAGAGACCCAGCAGAAAATCTGCCTTAGGACCTAACGGTGTACCGTACGTGGTGTATAAACACTGTCTGAATGCTTCGCCGCTTGTTAAGATTAGCGTGAAACCGAAAGCACATATGTACCCAGTGACAGAGAGCCAAAGGCATCTACATTACCAAGGAGCGAGACGCCTCCAGTCTGTCCCAATTCAGATCTATCTCGCTGTTGAATGTTGAGGGCAATATATTCATCTCGGTTATGGCATGCAGGCTCACACAGTATTTGATAGCGAACAAATCAATTGACATTACGGTTGGGAAAGACGGAGAGACTTCCCGGGTGTCTTGAGCATGCGACCACGATCTGGGAGAGTATCCAGAGAGCTAAGGCAGAGAGAGCCCAGTTGCACGTTATATGGTTGCACCTCACCAGCGTCTATGGGGCGGTGCCCCATAAGCTATTGTGGCAGGCCCTTCGCATGTTTCACGTACTGACACAGATCATATAAATGATCGAGCATTTTTTCCTAAAGTTTGCCATACGAAAATTCTCTACTGCCACTTTTACTACGAGATGGACTGAGCTCCAGGTTGGGATAGCAATGGAAAGTACGATTTCGCCAATATTGTTCTTAATGGCCATGCAGGTCATGTTAGACGGGACTGCCGGCTACGTGCAAGGCCTTCATATTGGGGACCAATGAATGCCGCCACTGCGTGCATTTATGGATGACACAACTACCACAAAGGGCAGTGAGGATCATGCACGCACGATTCTGAAAAAGGTTGGACAGCGTTGTAGAATGGTGTGGCATGAAGTTCAAACCGCAGAAATCAAGAATCTTGTCAATCCTTAGAGGTAAAGTGGCTGCAATCAGTTTGACGGTGGCAAAGAAAATGATACCCACGGTTCTGGGGGAACGGTGCAGAGCCTCGGCCACGTCAACGATTCGAAGTAATCAGACACAGCTGAAGTCCGACGCATACATAAGTAACTGGCTACAGGCCTGCTTGCGATCGAGCGATGCGAGCTGATCAAGAAGTTCAAGGTCTGGTGTCTCATGCTGATTCCGAAGTTCCTCTGGCCGCTGCTCATGTACGAGGTGAGCATGACTGCAGTGGAGAAAATGGCTTGGTGCATCGCCTTGTCTGACCCACGTGACTCTTTATTGTAAGCAAACTAAGCTGTTACTTTAGTTCGAATCAATAATCAAAGAGTTTAAAGTCGGCAAAGTAAGACTCGCGATGATTCTGCGCGAGTCTTTTGAACCCACTGTAGCAGCCGTTCGACCCACTCTAAAAACAGGTACAAAATGGAAAGTCTTAGTAGATGCGATTGAAATTGAAGGAAGTCATGGGTGTCACACAAACCGACCGACTCGGCCTAGGGCATGGGAAAGTCACTTGGTGGTCTAAACCCACAGCTAATGAACTCTGAGATATGGTAATACAGCTGATATGGGACATCTAAAACATAGACTTGGGTCCAAAAAGCCGTAAAACAGTCGTAGCAAGGCCTCGAGAGCGCCTTACCACGAGTACTCACATTGGGGGAGACCTAGCGAATGGCCCTGTTGCGACTGAGTTTTGCCCTAAGATCTGCGTACGTTGTTACCCTCTGGCGTCAACATGGTGAAATGGCATGCGAATACCGATATGACATGCCCACTGTGCAGAGCTAATCAGACGCTCGAGCACGAATTGTCCGCGTGCAAAAAAAGCTCTAGTCCAGGGACGATATACTTGGCACAATAAAGTCCTGCAAGTGTTAGCGGAAATTGTGGACCAAGCCAGAATGAGGGCCAACGCGAGGGCTAGTCCTATCGTCACCCCCCCCCCCCACCCACTTTCCCTTTCCTGGTTAGATCCTGCCACTTGTATCGTTGCCTGCCTCTTGCTGTATTGCCGTCGACTTTTCCCTCCAGTATAGTTTTTAAAAACGGTTTTATGTCTTTCGATGTAGTCAAGATGTTTCAATAAAGAACACTGAATTATTAAGTAGACTGAGATTAAACTGAAACTTCATAGGAAAACATTCATTTATAACAATTCCTAGTATGTTCATATATAACATTTCCTAGTATGTTCATATACAACAATTCCTAGTATGTTCATACATTAGGATTCATAGCATGTTTATGTATAACAATTCATAGCATGTTCATATATAACAATTCATAGTATGTTCATATATTAGGATTCATTGCATGTTCATGTATTACAATTCCTACTATGTTTATATATTAGGATTCATAGAATGTTCATGTATAACAATTCCTAGTCTGTTAATTTATTACAATTCCTAGTATGTTCATATATAACAATTCCTAGTCTGTTAATTTATTACAATTCCTAGTATGTTTATATATTACAATTCCTAGTATGTTCATATATAACAATTCCTGCTATGTTCATATATATCAATTCCTTGTCTGTTAATTTATTACAATTCCTAGTATGTTCATATATAACAATTCCTAGTATGTTCATATATTACAATTCCTAGTATGTTCATATATTACAATTCCTAGTATGTTCATATATAACAATTCCTAGTATGTTCATATTTTAGGATTCATAGCATGTTCATGTATAACAATTCCTAGTATGTTAATATATTACAATTCATAGCATGTTCATGTACAACAATTCATAGTAAGTTCGTCTATTACGATTCATAGTATGAATGTAAAGTAAATACACAAAGGTAAAGATAGAAAATGCATATCTTAAAACATACATGCACAAATACAAGCAAGACAGACTTACAGCAAGGCAAACATACAACAAGACAGACATACAGCAAGGATGACATACAGCAAGGCAGATATACAAGGTATAAGACATGCAACAAGGCAGGCATACAACAAGGCATACATACAGCAAGACAGACATACAGCAAGGATGACATACAGCAAGGCAGATATACAAGGTAGACATAAGCTAGGCGGGCATACAAGGCAGACATACAGCAACGCAGACATACAGCTAGGCAGACATACAGGAACGCAGACAAACAGCTAGGCAGACATACAGCAAGGATGACATACAGCTAGACAGGCATGCAATAAGGCAGGCATACAACAAGGCAGACATACAGCAACGCAGACGTACATACACAGATGAGGACACACTAACACCAAACACCGCCACAACGTACACATATACGCACACACTCAGATTCACAACACATACAGGCAGACACAACACATACAGTCAGACACAATACATACAGCAGACAAGACACATACAGGCAGATACGACACATACAGGCAGACTCAACACATACAGGCAGACACAACACATACACATCGATACAATACACTGTCAAACACTTACACAGACGCAAAACAGACACATGGCACACACACTCACAGACACAACACTCACAAACACAACACTCTTAGCCACAACACTCACTAGTACACATTGCAAACACGTACACACACACACACAGATCATACACAGACACAACACTCACAAACACAACACTCACTAGTACACATTGCAAACACGTACACACACACAGAGATCATACACAGACACAAAACATAGACACATTATACATGTATACACAGACACGACTTACACCCTAGACAAAACACACACAGAAATAGAATACACACAGACAGTCCACACACGCGCGTGCGCACACACACACAAACAAAGACTTCTATAGGCACAACCCACAAACACAAGACACACTGCTGGCTGCGTGGATTTTTGTCATGGTATGGGGCGTCGCCGGTCGACCCAACCTAAAACGGGTACCAGGATGTATGTCCTGGGGAAGTAAAGACGGCCGGCGTAATGCTAAACCACATGCCCACCTAATACCGATTGGTCTGTAAAAATATGGGTGTTCTTTACATATTCCCGATGCGCCTAAAGGCGTGAAAAGAAATATTTACCTTTTTTTTTTTTTTTTTTGACATAAACCACAACAAAGGGCAGATTGGCAGGACCCACGGGTCTCTATCAAGGGCTTTCAAAAAAAATTTTAATTTAAAAAATTTTGAACAAATTTACATCTTCGGATGATCACACACACTAACGGACACAACTCATTTACATCTTCGGTGATTACACACACTAACGGACACAACTCATTTACATCTTCGGATGTTCACACACACTAACAGACACAACTCATTTATATCTTCGGATGTTCACACACAATAACGGACACAACTCATTTACATCTTCGGATGTTCACACACACACACACTAACGGACACAACTCATTTACATCTTCGGATGTTCACACACACTAACGGACATAACTCATTTACATCTTCGGATGTTCACACACACTAACGGACACAACTCATTTACATCTTCGGATGATCACACACTAACGGACACAACTCATTTACATCTTCGGATGATCACACACACTAACGGACACAACTCATTTACATCTTCGGATGATCACACACACTAACTAAGACACTAACAAGGTAGTAACCTTTATCAGGGTGTTGTGATTTTTTGTAATCTGCCCGTTGTTGTCGTTGTAGTTTATATCGAGAAAGACTCCGACCGAAACACTGTGTTGTATGTATGCGTTTTCCATTTCTCACTTTTGTTGCACTTCTTAATCAGTGAATGAATTCCTTGGGTTTAGCTCGACAACAGTAAGCTTTGTTTTCATCTCTTTTGTTTGATTACAGAAGGTTTATTTCAGGTAAAGCATTCATTATCATCATCATCAACTTCATCACCAATCTTCACCAATCAGCAGGTAATTTACAGAACATCGCTCTCTTCGCCAAACACCTACAATTCTCGGATTTCTCCTAAATGAAGTCAGCAGAAAAAGCAGAAAAAGAGAGAGAGAGAAGGAAAAGATAAAAGCAGAACAAGAGAGAGCGAAAGAGAGATAGAGAGAGAGAGAGAGAGAGAGAGAGAGAGAGAGAGAGAGAGAGAGAGAGAGAGAGAGAGAGAAGGAAAAGATAAAAGCAGAATAAGAGAAAGAGAAGGAAAGGATGAAATCAGAAAAAGAAAGAAACGAAAGGAGACTTTCCAGAAAACACGAGCTCCGTGTCAAGGAACAGGAAGGCATACTAAGAGAAAAAGAGTTACTACTTCAGAAAGATACCAGAGAGAGGGAAGAGGTGCTGCTACTGAAGGAACTAGCACAACAGAAGGAGATGAAGGAGAAGAGGTTACAGTTAGAACAAGATAGTTTGGCAGCACAAATTCAGTCAGATAAAGAGAAGGCTTAGACACAAATAAAGACCAAAGAGATGGAGAATGAATCTAGAAGAGAAGCAGCCATAGAGAAAGAAAGATTAATGGCAGGTATAACTAAATAGTATCTTCTTGAATTTACAACTTCTTTAACTAAATTATCTCTCCTTGAACTTACAACTTCTTTCTATATTATCTCTCCTTGAACTAAGAACTTTTATAACTAAATCATCTCTCCTTTAACTAACAACTTCTTTAACTAGATCTTCTCTCATTGAACTGACAGTTTCTTTAACTAGATCACCTCTCATTGAACTAACAACTTCTTTAATTAGATTGTCTCTCCTTTGACTTACCTCCCTAACTAGATCGTCTCTCCTTGAACTTACTTCTTTAACTAGATCGTCTCTCCTTGAACTTACAACTTTTTTAACTAGATCATCTCTCCTCGAACGTGCAACTTCTTTAACTATATCAAGAAAAGAGATATACCCGAACGAAAAGTATATTAGCAAGCTTCACAATATAACAAATACAAACAAAACGTAAACGTTGCGGCTATTGAGCCTTTCATCAGCACACACAAAATAAACAATACTACATAGATACAAAAAAATCACTTAGCTAGTATCATGATGCGGCCAGGTTGGCTATTACTCAGCAGAATGAACGCACCTGTCAGCTGGGTGAATAAATACCTCCCCCCCCCCCACCTTTTTTTTAAGGAGTATCAGGGGCCATAACTAGGGTGTAGGGGTTGAAACTGTGAGGGAAGTTCAATCCCCTTGAAGTTTAAATGAAACTGTGTTGGCAATTCATTCCAGAGGGCGTCAAAGTACCCAGAGTATAAATAAAGCGATTCTCAAGAGACTTGCGGACTCTGTCGCTGGAATGGCTAGATTTAATGGCTGTCACCTCCATGTCGTGGACACCTTGGTGATACTGGGAATTAAAGTGCAACAGTACTGGTTTCAGGGCACCATTTTACACGTCCAAAAGATGTTGTCTGAACCAGTCAGACAGCCGTATATCGATTTTACCAATGTATTTCATGCCACATCTCTTGCAGTTGATGGCATAAATGACATTGCGGCTGGTACAATAGAATGCTTCACGTATGTGGAAGGTGGCGTTAGGGAATTCTAGACTAGCCACACATATGGACAGGTTCTGCATACAGGTCTATGGCAAGAGACCGTGCCGAAGTGGGGCTCAGACGCGGGGAGTAACCTACTCTTGACTAGAATGTCCTTGAGGTTACGATCATGCCTGTAGGCCACTAGAGGAGGTTCAGAGAAAATCGTGCTGGTGGCAGGGTCGGCTTTAAGGATGGAGAGATGCCTAAGGAAAATATTCTTGGCGCGGATGTTATGAGGGTGGTAGGTAAGTGTGAGGATAGGTCTGTTGTTGTGAGGGTGGTAGGTAAGTGTGAGAATAGGTCTGTTGTGACTTTTCGGCTTGGAAGCGAGAGCTTGGGCACGATGGAAAGACCGTTCGCGGTGAAAGGTGGCAGATAGGACATGTTCAGGATACCCTAGAAGCCGGAAGAAATCCAGCATTTCCGGGGCTTTGTTGTGAAAGTCGTCGTTCTCCTGACATAGTCTGCGGAGGCGTAGAAGTTGGGAGAACGGAATAGAGTCCTTGCAAGAAGAGGCATGGGAGGAGGTGTAGAGAAGAAAAGCGAGGGAATCAGTAGGCTTGTAGTACACCGAGGTGCTAAGGCCCATAGAGTTCACGGTGACAGTAAGATCCAGAAAATGCACCGACGAAGGTGAGATGCTAGAAGTGCATCGGATGCTGGGATGAAAGTTAGAGAAAAAATGAATAAAGTTCTGCAGTTTCTGTAGGGGCATATCGGTTACACCGATGCAATCATCGCATATCGGTTACACCCTGCAATCATCGAGCTTATACCTACCTGTATATGCATGCGTAGTGCTGGAGGTGCTACGTTTATGCATGACGTATCTGGTGCTCAGGGAGCCTACCGTATATGCATGACGTATCTGGTGCTCAGGGTGCCTACCGGTCGATGCATGACGTATGACTACCGGTATATGCATGACGTATCGGTGCTCGGGGAGCCTACCGGTATATGCATGACGTATCTGGTGCTTGGGGAGCCTACCGGTATATGCATGACGTATCTGGTGCTCGAGGAGCCTACCGGTATATGCATGACGTATCTGGTGCTCGAGGAGACTACCGGTATATGCATGACGTATCTGTGCTCGGGGAGTCTACCGGTATATGCATGACGTATCTGGTGCTCGGGGAGACTACCGGTATATGCATGACGTATCTGGTGCTCGAGGAGACTACCGGTATATGCATGACGTATCTGGTGCTCGGGGAGACTACCGGTATACGCATGACGTATCTGGTGCTCGAGGAGACTACCGGTATATGCATAATCGTATCTGGTGCTCGGGTGATACTATGACGCAGGACGTATCTGGTGCTCGAGGTGCACCATGAGCAGGCTGGTGCTCGAGGTGCCCCATGGAGGTCCCATCATATGGTCCCGATAGCGACACCGCTAATCTGGTTAAAATACTGGCCATTAAACTCGAATGAGTTTAGAGTAAGCACTAACTCAGCCAGACGAATCAAAGGGTCAGTGGCTATGGCAGAACTGACTCTTTGATCTAGAAAGAACCGCAAAGCCAGGAGGCCATCCGAATGTGCAATAGAGGCGTAGAGGGAGGTAACATCTAAGGTGAAGATGTTGTACCTGGAAGAGGAGGTGAACCGGATAGACTGAAAGATAGAGATGGCATGGTTGGTGTCTTTGATGTAAGACGGGAGATCAACGACCAGGGGCTGCAGAATACGGTCGAGGAATCCGGATATGAGTTCTGTGGGACAAGCACAGGTGGGCACGATCGGTCTACCTGGGTTGTCCGGTTTATGTATCTTGGGAAGCATGTTAAGACCAGGCTTCGCCAGACAACTGTCCTCGACAAATAGAGAGCTGGCCTGGGCAGGCAGAAGATCTTCCTGGATAAAGGTTTGGATGGTACTTTTCATTATTTTGTTGTTTTTTACCGTAACATCCTGTGTCTGGGGTTTATAGGAAGATGTGTCACTCAATTGTCTACCCCCTTCTTGCACATATAAATCTTTTCTCCAGACTACTTTGCCCCTCCCTTGTCAGCAGGTTTGATAACAATAGCATCACGACGTTTCAGTCGTGTGAGTGCCTGAAGTTCTAGAGGTGAGAGGTTAGAGTGCCGGAGAGGTTGGAATTTCAATTTATTGATCTCAAAAAAGAGTTTTCCTAATCTATAAATCAAAAGCTCTAGATGCCCCAGGGTTAGGAGTCCAGGAAGATCTAGGTTTTGGAAACCAGACAGTGGAGTCGGCAGGCACAGGTGCGCTGGTCTTCTCAGGACGGGTGCTGTGTTCATATTGCAACCTGAATGTTGGGAGCGTCTTGGAGGAGAGCGTATCGGTCGCTAGAAGGGCGTAAGGGCACGAACCTGAGGCCCTTGCTAAGGACCGATATCTCGGATGTGGACAGAGAGAGGTCCGGAGGTATGCAGACAACCCGGTTGTCAGCGTCTGCAAGAGGTGGAGAGGAGGAGAGAGTGGGTGCAGCGGGACAGAGTTTAGTACTATATTACCTTTCCTGAACTAGGAGCTTCTTAAACTAGATCATCTCTTCCTGAACTAAAAATTCTTTAACTATATTGTTTCTCCTTAACTTACAACTTCTTTAACTAGATTAACTAGATTATCTCTCCTTTAACTAACAACTTCTTTAACTAGATTATCTCTCCTTTAACTAACAACTTCTTTAACTAGATCATCTCTCCTTTAACTAACAACTTCTTTAACTAGATCATCTCTCCTTTAACTAACAACTTCTTTGACTAGATCATCTCTCCTTTAACTTACAACTTCTTTAACTAGATCATCTCTCCTTTAACTAACAACTTCTTTGACTAGATTGTCTCTCCTTAAGTTTGAACTTCTTTAACTAGATTATCTCTCCTTTAACTAACAACTTCTTTAACTAGATTGTCTCTCCTTAAAACTTACAACTTCTTTAACTAGATCGTCTCTCCCTTAACTAACAACTTCTTTAACTAGATCATCTCTCATTGAACTTACAACTTCTGCACTGCTGATTACCTGAGCACAGGCGGGCAGCATTATGTACTGGATAGCAAAAGCAAGAAACGGTCTAGAGAAGATCAGGCTCCTTTTTTGGGGGGACGTTACTGTAGTAGACTAAAAGGAGGAGGGGAAGGGTTTTGAATACGTCACTTTTCTTGTTTAAAAAATAAAGCCATGTTTTTAGGCCTTAGCGAAGCCTTATTTTATTTGCAATAAATGTTAATGCAGTGTTTTATCTTATGTTGTAGACGTTAACAAAGTCTTTTTATTATATTCCATAGACATTAGTAAAGTTTTTTTTTCTTTAGATATTAACAACATGTTAAATGTCACATACGTTAGCAACGTTGTATATTTTCTAGAAGTTAAGGTTGTTCTATTTTATTGTATAGACGTTAGCCAAGTGTTATGTTGCACGCTATTGATATTTTTTTTTTTTTTTTTCTGTCCTGTTAATTCAGCTTGATGTGTAAGCATCCAGCAGTATCCACAAAAACACACGGCTCTAAGTGCCGTACCTTGAATGGCTATAGCATGAAGTGGACACTTTTCCTTAGGCACACTTAACTTACTGGGGATGGTTGTATCTAACGTGCGACAAGCCTGAAGCCTGGTCGACGACGCTCTACAGAGTGCTTGGCCCAGGGCACACATTCTTCAAGTGTCAGGGGAAACGAGGTTTCCGTCGACTCACCATCACGCGCTCACCAGGATACGCCTTGTTAGTATACTTATATCTAATTCCAAGGCCTGCCCCTCCACCTCCCCCGAGTCAAGTAGCACAGCTATATCTGACCCCTGGTCTTATTCTCCACTTAGAGTCTCAGGTTGTCTCAGTGATGTTGGGAGATTCTTAATCCCTGGTCTTGTTCTCAACAGTGTCTCAGGTTGTCTCAGTGTTGTTGGGAGATTCTCTGACCCCTGGAAGGTAGTTTTTGTCTGTGTGTGTGTGTGCTTGAGTGTGTGTTTTTATATGTTTGTACCTTCACCCTCTGTGTCGACTGTTTGCATTCCAGAGTAAGGAGGTCAGTCTCAGATAATGAAATATTAAAACGATACCATTTGTAGATTTTGTGAGATGTGGTTCTATAGAACAATGAGGCGATGTGGTTTAAAAGAATAGTGATGTGACGTGGTTCTTTAGAAAAATGATGTGATTCCATAGAACAAAAATATCATGTGGTTAGAAAGTGCAATGATACGGTGCGGTTCTGTAGAAAAATGATGCGATATGGTTCTAAAGAATAATTATGCGATACGGTTCTATAGAATAATGATGCGATATGGTTCTATATAAAAATGATGCGATATGGTTTCATAGAATAATGATGCGATGTATATCTATGGAAGGAAACTGAGATCAAGTTCTTTAGAATAATATGATATGGGTCTGTATAACAATTTGGAGATGTGGTTCTGTAGAACAATATGGAGACGTCGTTCTATAGAACAATATGGAGACGTCGTTCTATAGAACAATATAGAGATATGGTTCTACAGAACAATGTGGAGATGTGATTGTTTAGAAAAATGGTGAGATGAAGTTCTGCATAATAGTTTGGAGATATTGATCGGTGGAAGAATTTTGAGATCAAGTTTCTTGATATCAAAAAATGATGCTATATGGTTCTATAAAACAATGTTGCGATTTGGTTCTATAAAACAATATTGCGGTCTGGTTCTATAAAACAATGATGCGATATGGTTCTATAAAACAATTATGCGAATAAAGTTCTTTAAAACAATAATGCGAATATGGTTCTATAAAACATTGATGCGATATGGTTCTATAAAACAATGATGCGATATGGTTCTATAAAACAATAATGCGATATGGTTCTATAAAACAATGATGCGATATGGTTCTATAAAACAATGATACGATTTTGGTTCTATAAAACAATGATGCGGTATGGTTCTATAAAGCAATGTGGAGATATGGTTCTATAAAGCAATGATGCGATATGATTGTATAAAACAATGTGGAGATATGGTTCTATAAAGCAATGATGCGATATGATTCTGTAAAACAATGTGGAGATATGGTTCTATAAAACAATGTGGAGATATGGTTCTATAAAACAATGTGGAGATTTGGTTCTATAAAACAATGTGGAGATTTGGTTCTATAAAACAATGTTCAGGTATGGTTCTATAAAACAATGTGGAGATCAGGTTCTATAAAAGAATGTGGAGATTTGGTTCTATAAAACAATGTGGAGATCAGGTTCTATAAAACAATGTGGAGATATGGTTCTATAAAACAATGTGGAGATATGGTTCTATAAAGCAATGTGGAGATATGGTTCTATAAAGCAATGTGGAGATATGGTTCTATAAAACAATGTGGAGATATGGTTCTATAAAGCAATGATGCGATATGGTTCTATAAAGCAATGATGCGATATGATTCTATAAAACAATGTGGAGATATGGTTCTATAAAACAATGTGGAGATATGGTTCTATAAAACAATATGGAGATTTGGTTCTATAAAACAATGTGGAGATATGGTTCTATAAAACAATGTGGAGATATGGTTCTATAAAACAATGTGGAGGTATGGTTCTATAAAACAATGTGGAGATATGGTTCTATAAAACAATGTGGAGGTATGGTTCTATAAAACAATGTGGAGGTATGGTTCTATAAAACAATGTGACGATATGGTTCTATAAAACAATGTGGAGATATGGTTCTATAAAACAATGTGGAGGTATGGTTCTATAAAACAATGTGGAGATATGGTTCTATAAAACAATGTGGAGATATGGTTCTTTAAAACAATGTGAAGATATGGTTCTATAAAACAATGTGGAGATCAGGTTCTATAAAACAATGTGGAGATATGGTTCTATAAAACAATGTGGAGATCAGGTTCTATAAAACAATGATGCGTATGCTATAAAACAATGTAGAGATCAGGTTCTATAAAACAATGTGGAGATATGGTTCTATAAAACAATGTGAAGATATGGTTCTATAAAACAATGTGGAGATCAGGTTCTAAAAAAAAATGTGGAGATCAGGTTCTATAAAAAAATGTGGAGATCAGGTTCTTTAAAACAATGTGGAGATCAGGTTCTATAAAACAATGTGGAGATCAGGTTCTATAAAACAATGTGGAGATATGGTTCTATAAAACAATGTGGAGATTTGGTTCTATAAAACAATGTGGAGATATGGTTCTATAAAACAATATGGAGATATGGTTCTATAAAACAATGTGGAGATATGTTTCTATAAAACAATGTGGAGAAATGGTTCTATAAAACAATGTGGAGATCAGGTTCTATAAAACAATGTGAAGATCAGATTCTATAAAACAATGGGGAGATATGTTTCGATAAAACAATGTGGAGATCAGGTTCTATAAAACAATGTGGAGATATGGTTCTATAAAACAATGTGGAGATCAGGTTCTATAAAACAATGATGCGTATGCTATAAAACAATGTAGAGATCAGGTTCTATAAAACAATGTGGAGATATGGTTCTATAAAACAATGTGGAGATATGGTTCTATAAAACAATATGGAGATCAGGTTCTAAAAAAAAATGTGGAGATCAGGTTCTATAATAAAATGTGGAGATCAGGTTCTTTAAAACAATGTGGAGATCAGGTTCTATAAAACAATGTGGAGATCAGGTTCTATAAAACAATGTGGAGATATGGTTCTATAAAACAATGTGGAGATTTGGTTCTATAAAACAATGTGGAGATATGGTTCTATAAAACAATATGGAGATATGGTTCTATAAAACAATGTGGAGATATGTTTCTATAAAACAATGTGGAGAAATGGTTCTATAAAACAATGTGGAGATCAGGTTCTATAAAACAATGTGAAGATCAGGTTCTATAAAACAATGGGGAGATTTGGTTCTATAAAACAATGTGGAGATATTGTTCTATAAAACAATGTGGAGATCAGGTGCTATAAAACAATGTGGAGATCAGGTTTTATAAAACAATGTGGAGATCAGGTTCTATAAAACAATGTAGAGATATGGTTCTATAAAACAATGTGGAGATATGTTTCTATAAAACAATGTGGAGAAATGGTTCTATAAAACAATGTGGAGATCAGGTTCTATAAAACAATGTGAAGATCAGGTTCTATAAAACAATGGGGAGATTTGGTTCTATAAAACAATGTGGAGATATTGTTCTATAAAACAATGTGGAGATCAGGTGCTGTAAAACAATGTGGAGATCAGGTTCTATAAAACAATGTGGAGATCAGGTTCTATAAAACAATGTGGAGATCAGGTTCTATAAAACAATGTAGAGATATGGTTCTATAAAACAATGTGGAGATCAGGTTCTATAAAACAATGTGGAGGTATGGTTCTATAAAACAATGTGGAGATATGGTTCTATAAAACAATCTGGAGATATGGTTCTATAAAACAATGTGGAGATCAGGTTCTATAAAACAATCTGGAGATATGGTTCTATAAAACAATGTGGAGATCAGGTTCTATAAAACAATGTGGAGATATGGTTCTATAAAACAATGATGCGATATGGTTCTATAAAACAATGATGCGATATGGTTCTATAAAACAATAATGCGATATGGTTCTATAAAACAATGTGGAGAAATGGTTCTATAAAACAATGTGGAGATATGGTTCTATAAAACAATGTGGAGAAATGGTTCTATAAAACAATGTGGAGATATGGTTCTATAAAACAATGTGGAGAAATGGTTCTATAAAACAATGTGGAGATTAGGTTCTATAAAACAAAGTGGAGATCAGGTTCTATAAAACAATGTGGAGATATGGTTCTATAAAACAATGTGGAGATATGGTTCTATAAAACAATGTGGAGAAATGGTTCTATAAAACAATGTGGATATGTGGTTCTATAAAACAATGTGGAGATCAGGTTCTATAAAACAATGTGGAGAAATGGTTCTATAAAACAATGTGGAGATATGGTTCTATAAAACAATGTGGAGAAATGGTTCTATAAAACAATGTGGAGAAATGGTTCTATAAAACAATGTGGAGATATGGTTCTATAAAACAATGTGGAGATCAGGTTCTATAAAACAATGTGAAGATATGGTTCTATAAAACAATGTGGAGATATGGTTCTATAAAACAATGTGGAGAAATGGTTCTATAAAACAATGTGTAGATATGGTTCTATAAAACAATGTGGAGATTAGGTTCTATAAAACAAAGTGGAGATCAGGTTTTATAAAACAATGTGGAGATCAGGTTCTAAAGGACTATGTGGTTCTTTAGAACAAAGATGAGATAATATTCTGTAAAAACAAAGTGGAGAAATTGGTCTATTGAACAATGTGGAGATGTAGTTCTGTAGAATAAATTGGAGATGTAGTTCTATAGAATAAAGTGGAGATTTGGTTCTATAGAATAAAGTGGAGATGTAGTTCTATAGAATAAAGTGGAGATGTAGTGCTATAGAATAAAGTGGAGATGTAGTTCTATAGAATAAAGTGGAGATGTAGTTCTATAGAATAAAGTGGAGATGTGGTTGTATAGAATAAAGTGGAGATGTAGTTCTACAGATTAAAGTGGAAATGTGGTTCTATAGAATAAAGTGGAGATGTAGTTCCATAGAATAAAGTGGAGATGTAGTTCTATAGAATAAAGTGGAGATGTAGTTCTATAGAATAAAGTGGAAATGACGTTCTATAGAATAAAGTGGAGATGTAGTTCTATAGAATTAAGTGGAGATGTAGCTCTGTAGAATAGAGTGGAGATGTAGTTCTATAGAATAAATTGGAGATGTAGTTCTATAGAATAAAGTGGAGATTTGGTTCTATAGAATAAAGTGGAGATGTAGTTCTATAGAATAAAGTGGAGATGTAGTGCCATAGAATAAAGTGGAGATGTAGTTCTATAGAATAAAGTGGAGATGTAGTTCTATAGAATAAAGTGGAGATGTGGTTGTATAGAATAAAGTGGAGATGTAGTTCTACAGATTAAAGTGGAAATGTGGTTCTATAGAATAAAGTGGAGATGTAGTTCTATAGAATAAAGTGGAGATGTAGTTCTATAGAATAAAGTGGAGATGTAGTTCTATAGAATAAAGTGGAAATGTTGTTCTATAGAATAAAGTGGAGATGTAGTTCTATAGAATAAAGTGGAGATGTAGCTCTGTAGAATAGAGTGGAGATGTAGTTCTATAGAATAAAGTGGAGATGTAGTGCTCTAGAATAAAGTGGAGATGTGGTTATATGGAACCATATGGATAATTGGTTCTGTGGAACGATGTGCAGTTGTGGCTGTATAGAAAAATGGTGTGGATATGTTGTCCTATAGAACAAAGTAGAGATGTGGCTCTGTAGAACAAAGATGAAATGTTATTTTGTAGAAAAAGTGGAGCAATTTTTCTATAGAAAAATGTGGTGATATAGTTCTATAGAACAAAGTGTAGATGTGGTTCTATATAAAATAATGCGATATGGTTCTAAAGAACATTGTGGAGATGTTTTGTAGAATAAATTAGAGATGTGGTTTAATAGAACAATGTGTAGGTTTAGTTCTATAGAACTATGCGGAGATGTAGTTTTATAGAACGATGTAAAGATGTGGTTCTATAGGACAATAATGCGTTGTGATTTTGTAAAACAGTTTGGAGAGTTCGCTCTGTCGAACAATGAGGAGATGTTCTGTAGAAGAAGGTTGGACAATGAAGAAACAATTTTATAGAACAAGGTTGACGTGTAGTTCTATATAGGAGTGTTTAGATTAGGTTCTATAATACAACGTATTTATTCCAGGTTCCTACTCCCCCCTCCCCCCACCATTTTCCGCCCCACCCTCTTTTTCAACCCACCTCTCCAACGCACCGGCACAGCACACTTTGATTAAAACGAAGAAAACAAGAAAAATTCCAATCACTGATAACAAGAAATTGGTGAATAAACATGCACATAAACCAAAGTGTTAAACAAGAAAAGAAACAGTCACCAACAACTGGTAATTTAGTGTCTAAATATCAACGTGATGGTTGAAACTGTTTTGTCCTGATGTAATCTGCATGTATGTGGACACGACACAGCGGAAATCACGCTCCCCGCCAAGCAGGCAACACTGTTTTGTCCTGATGTAATCTGTATGTATGTGGACACGACACAGCAGAAATCACACTCCACGCCAAGCAGGCAACACTGTTTTGTCCTGATGTAATCTGTATGTATGTGGACACGACACAGAGGAAATCACACTCCACGCCAAGCTGGCAACACTGTTTTGTCCTGATGTAATCTGTATGTATGTGGACACGACACAGCGGAAATCACGCTCCCCGCCAAGCAGGCAACACTGTTTTGCTTGCACGACTGGTAAACCTAAGTATCCACATTCACAGCATGAATGCTGAGGTAAATGGCAGAAGAATTTGTAAACCAGATTTAGCCACATGAGGTTACACCGCGAGACACTGCACCCAAAATAACACAAGCCTAAAAATAGAAAATGGTAGTAGCCTTTGATGTCAATAATGAAAGTTATTGGACTCAGTTCGTTGCTTCCACAACTTCATTTTACCCATAAAAGCTCTGAGGGCATTATAACATAGAATTATCCAAGCTGCACAACAACAACAGCAACAACAGAGTAAGATACGCCAATGAAAAGGCAAGTGAGTTTTCAGTAAATGCATTCAGATGATCTTTTTGTTCTAACGCACGAGAAAGACTAACCTCAGATTTTAACGCTTTCAGTGGAGTTAACCACCGCCTTCTCTATTTATAGGCCAAACAGGTCAACGGGGATTCCCGTTCTTGTGCAAGAATGGAGTCCCTCTGCGTCCACAGTTTTTATCTAGGAGATGTATACACAAATTAAAACTACAGTTTCATTAATTTTCGACACATGTTAAAGAACTATACATCATTTTTTAGGGTAAATAATTGTGCTATTTAAATATAACAATAAGGGCTCTTATAGACAAACAAAAATTCTTTTGCTACAGTCAACATGAACATAAACATCAATAACGTTTGGATATAAATTGAAAGTTATTCCAGCAAAAGTAAAGAAATATCAGTGCTAACTCTTTGATTCTGAGAGGGTATTGTTGTATCAGAGGAGCCCGGTCGGGAGGGGGGGGGGGGTGTGACATTTGTACTATATCAAATAATAAAAATACTGCTGTGAAAAATACACGTCATATATAGCATAAATATAAATGATTGATGGTTATTATTACTATTAGTAGACTACTACAACATATAATTATATTGTTATTTAATAATTAGTAAACAAGCACAGTCAATATGAAATTAATATGTAGAAGCCAATTTACAGAAATTAACACAGACCGTACAACTGCAAATATGCATAAGAAATCGATGAACAACCAGAAGTTTCTGCCAGAGTTTACAGCCAGTGTTCACCAAGCCGAAACCAATTTATAAAAATTAACACAGACTGTACAGCTGCAAATATGCATAAGAAGTAGATGAACAACCAGAAGTTTCCGCCAGAGTTTACAGCCAGTGTTCGCAAAGCCAAAGCAAATTTACAAAAATTAACACAGACCGTACAACTGCAAATATGCATAAAAAGTCAATGAACAACCAGAAGTTTCTGCCAGAGTTTACATCCAGTGTTCGCGAAGCATAAAGCAAATGGTTGGGGATTAATATTATTAGTGTACTTGCACAACATAAAATTATACTGTTAGTCAACAATTAGTGAAGAGGCAAAGAGTTACTCAAGCAACAACAACAAAAAAAGAGTAGACTCAAACGTGGCAAATCCTGGATCGGTGGGTTGGGCTGAGGTTCTTATCGAACATGTTTGCCGCCTTACTGACAATAATTTTTGAAATGAATGGATATGTTGACACTTTAGTCAGAACACTGTTTGACGAAAACACAGATGAAGGTGATGCTGTAGTTTACACAGATGGGCCAGTAATTAGGGGCAAGCTAATTGCATGGGCCTTCACAGTAAGCTCAAGGGGAAAAACCAGCATGCTGTTACAACTAGAAGCCTTACAATGGAAACTATAGCTGTAACATAAGCTTTAGCATACCTTGGTACTCAAAGGTTCATACACGTATGCTTTCTTAATGACTCGATGAATATGCTTTAAAAAAATCCACGATGGATTTATCAGGCAAGAATGAATTGAAACACTAAGCGCTTCACGAATATCTGCCCTAATCTTTATCTTTGTGCGAAGTTATGTGAGTGTTCAAGGGAACGAGCGTGCAGACTATCTTGCTGACACTGCAGTTGCTAAACTGGTCCAGTACTGGACAGAAGTGATGTTATCAATGCCATACGCTGCACTTACCACGCCAAAGGACATGACTACATATCCCTCTTTAGACTGACGGACTTAAGGGTGCAGCCTGTAGCTGCAAGAAATAAACATTTTACTAAGAGGACAAGAGGTTTTATTAACTAACGTATAACAAGCGTCATCAGTCGTTTTACACTTGTGGAGCTTTTGAGGAGGAGATCGGAGCACCAATGGATCTGTCCGGAGTGCTGGGATGATAATCATTTCTAATCACTAATCACTAATTCAGTCTGTTCACTTATACATTATTCTTAAGACCACCCATTTAAAATTGTTTATGAAAATGAGATGCGAAAAAAAATTATTCATTGCAAACCAATAGAGTTCAAATTCAATAGAATTCAGTGTCACGTTCGTTTTCAGCACCCCAAATTATGTAACGAATAATTTTGTTCATATTAAGGCCAAAATCGTGTATTCGAGTATTTTTGTTTACTTCACTGTCTGATATTTGATGTGTTATTGTTTACTTCACTGTCTGATATTTGATGTGTTATTGTTTACCTCACTGTCTGATATTTGATGTGTTATTGTTTACCTCACTGTCTGATATTTGATGTGTTATTGTTTACTTCACTGTCTGACACTTAATATTTTATTCCATATAGGTGAAGCATTGGCTTGAACCCTCACCTCATATAGCAGTGTCCTACTATTTCGACTACTCTAAATTGACAATTCGATGTGCAAAAGCGTCATCGGTTGAACATTTTGGAATATAACTAGAGATATTCGGTTTCAACAGTTACGACAGACTTCTCTTCAACAGTTACGACAGACTTCTCTTCAATAGCAGACATACTCTGTCCAGTGGATGCGAGTGATAGCAAATCTGCAGATATCAGGGCTATTCTGAGTACACTGACATAGGATAAAACTGTATTGGATCTCTGAGGCCGTAGGCAGGTTTAGATCTCTGAAGGTGTAGGCAGGTTTAAATCTCTGAGGCCGTAGGCAGGTTTAAATCTCTGAGGCCGTAGGCAGGTTTAAATCTCTGAAGCTGTAGGCAGGTTTAAATCTCTGAAGCTGTAGGCAGGTTTAAATCTCTGAAGGTGTAGGCAGGTTTAAATCTCTGAAGGTGTAGACAGGTTTAAATCTCTGAAGGTGTAGACAGGTTTAAATCTCTGAAGCTGTAGGCAGGTTTAAATCTCCGAAACTGTAGGCAGGTTTAAATCTCTGAAACTGTAGGCAGGTTTAAATCTCTGAAACTGTAGACAGGTTTAAATCTCCGAAGCTGTAGGCAGGTTTAAATCTCTGAAACTGTAGGCAGGTTTAAATCTCTGAAACTGTAGACAGGTTTAAATCTCTGAAACTGTAGACAGGTTTAAATCTCCGAAACTGTAGGCAGGTTTAAATCTCTGAAACTGTAGACAGGTTTAAATCTCCGAAGCTGTAGGCAGGTTTAAATCTCTGAAACTGTAGGCAGGTTTAGATCTTCGAAGCTGTAGACAGGTTTATATCTCCGAAGCTGTAAACAGGTTTATATCTCCGAAGCTGTAAACAGGTTTATATCTCTGAAGCTGTAAACAGGTTTATATCTCCGAAGCTGTAGACAGGTTTATATCTCTTAAGCCATAGATTGTATTTGATTTGTGATGTCATAGACTTATTATATTTATAAAGCCGTAAACAGGATTAGATCTACGAAGCCGTAGACTCCAGTAGATTGCTGAATGTATAGAAGTGATAAAACCTTAACCCTGCATTAAAAACAATTAGACATTTCTTACTTCATAGAGGATAGTCCATGGGAAAGTGTGTGAATGATCTCCTCAACTAAAACAAATATCACTGTGAGATTGTGCATGAAAAAGCTTCTGACAGTGCTTTTTGGCTCACTCTTTGACTACCATGGGAGCCAGTTTATCAAAAACTGTGAACACAAAATATGAGGTGAGGCATACCGTGGAAGGACAGTTAGTCAGCACCAACATCAGCAAGAAAGGCAGCATCAAAAAGAAAAACAAAAATAGTGTGAAGATCAAGGATGGTCACAAGTCTAGGTCTGCCACAAGTCAGCTGACACCCGAAACATTTTTAGGTGTCAGTGAAGAAATCTGTGACACAGCGACACAGCCTCAACTGTCCAGCGGTGCCATTTATAGAAAGAAATCATCGTGTGTATCCTGCGAGGCCAGGGACGTGTTACTGGGAACACACAGGTCACGCTCGGGGTCAGAAAAATCGTTACGGTTCAGTGATTTCAACAAAGTCCTACGCAAAACCAGAATCTATGACTGGGAAATGCAGCCTCTTGATATTGCTTTGGAGGATGTGGAAGATGTAAGTCGTCCCACCATAAATGTTGTTCTGTGTTAGCTACAAAATTCCCACATGCGCAGTGTGTGGTCACAGTACTGACCACGCGGCCATAAATCTTCAGGTTAAAACAATATAAACGAGAGAACAGTCCTTGTTTTCTTCATTGTCATGTGGGGCGAAAGGTTGGGGGGGGGAGTGGGGGGGGAGTGGGGAGGGGGGGGGAGTGGGGAGTGGGGAGCATAGCTGTTAGGTATCACTCCACTATAGGAAAGTAAAGTGTGTTTGTGTGTGTGTGTGTCTCTCTCTCTTTCTCTCTCTCTCTTTTTTCTCTCTCTCTCTCTCTCTCTCTCTCTCTCTCTCTCTCTCTCTCTTTCTCTCTCTCGCTCTCTAAGGTTATTCTGTTGGGGCATAACAACACCAAGGTTTATATTTCTCTCTCTAAGAGGCTTCTGGTGAGATATAACAACAATCAGATTTATCTATAATGGGCTTCTGGTGAGATATAACAACAATCAGATTTATCTATAATGGGCTTCTGGTGAGATATAACAACAATCAGATTTATCTATAATGGGCTTCTGGTGAGATATAACAACAATCAGATTTATCTATAAAGGGTTTCTGGTGAGATATAACAACAATCAGATTTATCTATAATGGGCTTCTGGTGAGATATAACAACAATCAGATTTATCTATAATGGGCTTCTGGTGAGATATAACAACAATCAGATTTATCTATAATGCGCTTCTGGTGAGATATAACAACAATCAGATTTATCTATAATGCGCTTCTGGTGAGATATAACAACAATCAGATTTATCTATAATGGGCTTCTGGTGAGATATAACAACAATCAGATTTATCTATAATGCGCTTCTGGTGAGATATAACAACAATCAGATTTATCTATAATGCGCTTCTGGTGAGATATAACAACAATCAGATTTATCTATAATGCGCTTCTGTGAGAAAGAAGAACAATAAGGTTTATCTCTAATGGGCTTCCTGTGGGGAAATAATGAGTTATGAGTTAGAATATCTTCACAGCACTCCGGACACATCTATAGGCGCTCAGATTCCCCTCTCAACATATTCATCAGCGTCGTGCGGGTAATAATACCAGTCCTATGTTGGTGAACAAGATTTCGTGTGCGTCCAGTGTGCTTCTCATGTTTGGCTGTGCCGATCTTTACTCCCAATTCGCGTATTCTTAGAAGTGATGTGGACACGTTGCTTCCAAAATCCTTATAACGTCCTATCTCTCTATGGGCAATGACAATGTTTGCGTGATCCATGGGCCGGCCATCTTCAGTTAATGCAGTGCCTGCCAGTCTATCAGCTCTTTCATTACCAACAACGCCTGCATACCCTGGGACGAATATGAAAGTAGTTGCACACACAGGAGAATTTTGCAACGACTCAAGCCACTGTCTGCGTAACCAGCCTGCCTCGACCCGCTGGATCATATTCAAAGAATCACTCAGCACACACACGCAGGAATAATCCTGTGATCCCAGCCACAGGAAAGCCTGTGTCACCGCCATAACCTTCATCGTCATGCTGCTGGTGGTCATGGAGAAGGCACCGCTGGCTTCCTTAACTGTTCTGCCTGAAGAGCGAGCTGTAAATGCCCATGCACTCTTATGTCTTAGTAAAACGGACCCGTCGGTGAAGATCACCACATCTGTCTCATCTGACTTGTCGTTGATAAGCGCGCATACCTCGGCATTGACAGCAACTGGATTCTGCTCCCGACGACTCCCATCGAGCGGGACGACACAGGAGAATGTGAGATTGGGCGCTTTAGACTCTGGTATCCACTTCTCACTTGGATGAATGTCTGGGGAAATATTAATAATAATGTTGATTTCTTTCTCTTTCACTTTCTCTCTGACTCTCTCTCTCTCTCTCTCTCTCTCTCTCTCTCTCTCTCTCTCTCTCTCTCTCTCTCTCTCTCTCTCTATCTCTCTATTTCTAACGTGCTTCATGGGGAAAAGAACAAATAGATTTATCTATAATGGGTATGACAATATGTAATGCTGGTATGACGCGTGTGAGTGCGTGCGTGTGTAGCGTGTCTGTACGGTGAGATTATTATCTTGGGGTGAGATTATCATGTGTGGGTTGATGAACGTTAGAGACATTGCAAGACACAATGGCTAGCGAAGCTTTAGAACGGTGTTTGTTGACTTTACAGCCGTGCCCCGACGACATCTGCTACATCTGTGAGGTGTACACGGGCAGTCTCGTGAGGGCCTGTCGGGTTTGCTGCCGAGCTTACCATGACAGTTGCCTGGCTAAGATTGGACATCCTCTCAGTGATAGTTGTCGTCTTCTGATCGCTGCAGACAAGTGGAGTTGTCATCAGTGTGTAAGTTAGACATCATGTCAGCACTTTGTGTAAGTTAGACATCATGTCAGCACTTTGTGTAAGTTAGACATCATGTCAGCACTTTGTGTAAGTTAGACATCATGTCAGCACTTTGTGTAGGTTAGACATCATGTTAGCACTTTGTATAAGTTAGACATCATGTCAGCACTTTGTGTAAGTTAGACATCATGTCAGCACTTTTTGTAAGTTAGACATCATGTCAGCACTTTTTGTAAGTTAGACATCATGTCAGCACTTTGTGTAAGTTAGACATCATGTCAGCACTTTGTGTAAGTTAGACATCATGTCAGCACTTTGTGTAAGTTAGACATCATGTCAGCACTTTTTGTAAGTTAGACATCATGTCAGCACTTTTTGTAAGTTAGACATCATGTCGGCACTCTGTGTAGGTTTAACATCATGTCAGCACTTCGTGTAAGTTAGACATCATGTGGGCACTTTGTGTAAGTTAGACATCATGTCAGCACTTTGTGTAAGTTAGACATCATGTCAGCACTTTGTGTAAGTTAGACATCATGTCAGCACTTTGTGTAAGTTAGACATCATGTCAGCACTTTGTGTAGCTTAGACATCATGTCAGCACTTTGTATAAGTTAGACATCATGTTAGCACTTTGTGTAGGTTAGACATCATGTCAGCACTTTGTGTAAGTTAGACATCATGTCAGCACTTTGTGTAGCTTAGACATCATGTCAGCACTTTGTATAAGTTAGACATCATGTTAGCACTCTGTGTAGGTTAGACATCATGTCAGCACTTTGTGTAAGTTAGACATCATGTCAGCACTTTGAATAAGTTAGACATCATGTCAGCACTTTGTGTAAGTTAGACATCATGTCAGCACTTTTTGTAAGTTAGACATCATGTCAGCACTTTGTGTAGGATAGACATTATGTCAGCACTTTGTATAAGTTAGACATCATGTCAGCACTTTGTGCAAGTTAGACATCATGTCAGCACTTTTTGTAAGTTAGACATCATGTCAGCACTTTTTGTAAGTTAGACATCATGTCAGCACTTTGTATAAGTTAGACATCATGTCAGCACTTTGTGTAAGTTAGACATCATGTCAGCACTTTGTGTAGGTTAGACATCATGTTAGCAATTTGTGTAAGTTAGACATCATGTCAGCACTTTGTGTAAGTTACATCATGTCGGCACTTTGTGTAGGTTAGACATCATGTTATCACTTTGTGTAAGTTTAGACATCATGTTAGCACTTTTTGTAAGTTAGACATCATGTCATCACTTTGTGTAAGTGTACCTCAATGTGTCGACGTTTGTGGCTTAGGCGTTGCGAATGCGTTTCGTAATGCCGGGGTGTCGGGTTCGATCCCAGCTGCGTGCCTTGCGTCTTGCGTTTGTTTCGACACTGCTTTAGAGAAGCCGACCGTCCAATAAGCAAATTACTGGACTCAAACGTGCCTAAAAAAAACCCACAACAACTAACAAATTATTGGGTTGGTTCTGCAACGTCCTGGAAAGGATACACACAACAAACTAACTAACCTCACTGTATCTTCAGTGCAGAAGTTAAACATCATTTCAACTTTTTTCTGTAAATGTATGTCAATGTTTCTTCAGTGCATGAGTTTAACACCACGCCGGCACTTTGGTAAGAGTACATCAATTTATCTTCAGTGCAGTTAAACATCATGTCGGCAATTGATATATGTCAAGAATCTACTTACTGCCGTGAAGGCTTTTGGTTCTTGGGTAGGTTTGTGACAGAAATGCCTATCGCTAGAACACATTCTACCCAACACCGTCTGATCATACATATCCATCCTTAGTCTGAACCAAAGGCTTCGATTCAGGTTCTTTTCTGCGCTCAGATAAATGATACTGGGACAGCAGTGAAACTGGGCTAGTGTGAGTGGACAGACCTTGTCACATAACCAGACAGAACTCTTCGCGAACTAACATCGCTACCGCAATGTTTGGCATATAAATGGATTGTTACATAAGTACACACAACAGCTGAACACCGGGTAACACTAAACGTATTTTGTCGTCTGACTAAACGCATTGTCACCCAATACCTGTCGATAATCTAATTCCAACACAGCAAATATCTAGCGGTCAGATACAGCACATGTCGCCATCCTAAAGTCTGGCACACCTCTCCTCACACCTCTCCTCACACCTCTCTGTGCCCGGTTGTTTTGTCGAGTCCAATCGTTTAGGGCTGGTCCGTCAAAACCCCGTGAACCCGCCAGTGATTATCTCACAAGGTCACGGTGTTCTGTCGGCCGTCTGTGTGTGTCACTGAACACCTGGTCACGGTGTTCTGTCGGCCGTCTGTGTATGTAATTGAACCCCTGGTCACGGTATTCTGTCGGCCGTCTGTGTGTGTCACTGAACACCTGGTCACGGTATTCTGTCGGCCGTCTGTGTGTGTCACTGAACACCAGATCACGGTATTCTGTCGGCCGTCTGTGTGTGTCATTGAAAACCTGGTCACGGTGTTCTGTCGGCCGTCTGTGTATGTAATTGAACACCAGGTCACGGTATTCTGTCGGCCGTCTGTGTGTGTCACTGAACACCAGGTCACGGTGTTCTGTCGGCCGTCTGTGTGTGTCACTGAACACCTGGTCACGGTATTCTGTCGGCCGTCTGTGTGTGTCACTGAACACCAGGTCACGGTATTCTGTCGGCCGTCTGTGTGTGTCACTGAACACCAGGTCACGGTGTTCTGTCGGCCGTCTGTGTGTGTCACTGAACACCTGGTCACGGTATTCTGTCGGCCGTCTGTGTGTGTCACTGAACACCTGGTCACGGTGTTCTGTCGGCCGTCTGTGTATGTAACTGAACACCAGGTCACGGTATTCTGTCGGCCATCTGTGTGTGTCACTGAACACCAGGTCACGGTATTCTGTCGACCGTCTGTGTGTGTCACTGAACACCTGGTCACGGTATTCTGTCGGCCATCTGTGTGTGTCACTGAACACCTGGTCACGGTATGCTGTCGGCCGTCTGTGTATGTAACTGAACACCCGGTCACGGTGTTCTGTCGGCCGTCTGTGTATGTAACTGAACACCAGGTCACGGTGTTCTGTCGGCCGTCTGTGTGTGTCACTGAACACCTGGTCACGGTGTTCTGTCGGCCGTCTGTGTATGTAATTGAACACCTGGTCACGGTATTCTGTCGGCCGTCTGTGTGTGTCACTGAACACCTGGTCACGGTATTCTGTCGGCCGTCTGTGTGTGTCACTGAACACCAGGTCACGGTATTCTGTCGGCCGTGTGTGTGTGTCACTGAACGACAGGTCACGGTATTCTGTCGGCCGTCTGTGTGTGTCATTGAAAACCTGATCACGGTGTTCTGTCGGCCGTCTGTGTATGTAATTGAACACCAGGTCACGGTATTCTGTCGGCCGTCTGTGTGTGTCACTGAACACCCGGTCACGGTGTTCTGTCGGCCGTCTGTGTATGTAACTGAACACCAGGTCACGGTATTCTGTCGGCCGTCTGTGTGTGTCACTGAACACCTGGTCACGGTGTTCTGTCGGCCGTCTGTGTATGTAACTGAACACCAGGTCACGGTATTCTGTCGGCCATCTGTGTATGTAACTGAACACCTGGTCACGGTATTCTGTCGGCCGTCTGTGTGTGTCACTGAACACCTGGTAACGGTATTCTGTCGGCCATCTGTGTGTGTCACTGAACACCTGGTCACGGTATGCTGTCGGCCGTTTGTGTATGTAACTGAACACCAGGTCACGGTATGCTGTCGGCCGTCTGTGTTTGTAACTGAACACCTGGTCACGGTATTCTGTCGGCCGTCTGTGTATGTAATTGAACACCAGGTCACGGTATTCTGTCGGCCGTCTGTGTGTGTCACTGAACACCTGGTCACGGTATTCTGTCGGCCATCTGTGTGTGTCACTGAACACCTGGTCACGGTGTTCTGTCGGCCGTCAGTGTGTGTCACTGAACACCTGGTCACGGTGTTCTGTCGGCCGTCAGTGTATGTCATTGAACACCAGGTCAGATCGCGGTCAACTGAGTGCTAGCCTGCTTTTTCATCATCATCATAGTTCGACATCTCAAAGCCACACAGGATCCTGACAACAAAAATGTTCGTTAGTGTGTTTCCAGTGCGTAAGGGAAACATCATTGTGTCATTGATGTTTGTAAATTACACACCTGTGTGTGTGTGCGCGCGCGTGTGCGTGTGCACAAGCACATTTGTGCGTTTATATATGAGTGTGTTTAACAAATCAACGTCTTATGATTTTCTAATTCACACATCAGCGTGTCACTTGCTTAAAGGCTGTTCATCAGTTTGTCATCAGTGTATCATTAAACATGATATCACAACTTTCTATAAGTGAATGCTAACATGTAATCAGTTGCTAAGATTCTCATCAATATCTCAGGTTATACATTACACACCTCCGTGTCATCAACACGTGAACACATATCTGTGTGTAAACATCGCTATAAATCACGATGGCTATGTTAAATCCTAGACACAGAGACATGTGATTTGTGAACATCACTTTACACAGAGAAACATGAACGTGTGAAAAGCAACGTGCATATATATGTATGATTTAATAACATCACCGTAAATACAGTTATCTGAACATGTCAGCATCCTCGTATATAGAGATATATGAAAGTGTGAACATAACCGCATATACAGATATATGAAAGTGTGAACATCACCGTATATACAGATATATGTACGTGTAAACAGAACCGTGCGTAGATGTTAACATCACCCTATGTAGAGATATATGAACATGTAAACATCACCGTGTAGATATGTATGATGTGTCAACATCACTGTATATACAGATATATGAACATGTCAACATCACTGTGTAGATATGTATGATGTGTCAACATCACCGTATATACAGATATATGAACATGTGAGCATCACCCTACATAGACAATGCTGCCAGCAGAGTCTCCTTTTCACAAATAAATGTTTCGACCGTAGAGATTCACATACATGGTACAGATTTAACAACTCCATCAAGACCCAGACTGACTGTATATTAACAAGAGTCAAGACTGAAAGAGCAATCTTTAGTGGTCTGTGTGACACCGACCATAAAATAGTTGTGATGACAGCAACATATCTCGACTTCAAGAAACACAAAAAGAAATTAACTTAAAACAATGATCATATCAAGACAGCAGGTATGAAGCAAGAAGGAGTACAAGAACAATTACAAAAGAAAGTAGAGACAGCATTCAAACAACTATCGCCTGTGGTGGGGAATACTGAGGATGAATGGAGTGTATATAAAACCATCTTGCTTAGTATTGCTGAAGAATTATGTGGAAAAAGAAAGAGAGGAAGTAGACGGAATTGTAACAAGTATTAGCCTTGGTGGTATGAAGAAGTATAAATAGCAGTTAAGAAGAAAAAAACAGATTTATCGAAGAGAGATGATGATTCTGTAAGCTATAGACTGCAACAAAGAGACACCAACCAGAGGATCAAGGAAGCGAAACAAGAATCCTAGAAACCTTTCGGAGAGTCATTAGCAGAAAGTGGGAAAACAGCCAGCAGAACAATTTTTCACAGTAGTAACAACTATGCGAAAATGATATGAGAGCTACGACCCAACAGTAGTAACAACTATGCGAAAATGATATGAGAGCTACGACCCAACAGTAGTAACAACTATGCGAAAATGATATGAGAGCTACGACCCAACAGTAGTAACAACTATGCGAAAATGATATGAGAGCTACGACCCAACAGTAGTAATTAATTTGAACAAATTTATTGCCTGGTATATTTCGTTGAATTTAGTCAGGTGCATACTACAGTAACAATTACGTAAATGAAGCAGATAAGTGAATCCTTTATGACTGAATTACTAATTCAGCAACCATCAAACATGACTGCCTGTTTTGCCAGTGCAACCTTCAAGTCATAACAATTTCTTTCTGTATACAGAGTTCCGGAGATAGCTGAAAGATGCAGAAAATACTTCTGTGAGCTCTTCAACCCTATAGCAGATTGCCAGGAAAGAACAACCAAAGACTACAAAGCAATAGTTCTACAACCTGATATACTAATTACTGAAGTAGTTAAAGTCATTAGGCAGTCCCCCAAATATAAAGCAACAGGAACTAATAGACTGCCAACAAAAATAATCCAAGCAGCAGGTGAAACCAACATTAGATGGCTCCATAGAATATTCAGTGTGTCATGGGTATAACAAACTGTTCCCATGGACTGGCAACATGCAATATTTGTTCCACTGTGGAAGAACAAGGGAAGCAAGCAAGAATGCAGTCAATTTTGAGGTATCTCTCTTGTTAGTCATGTTGGGTAAAGAAAGGTAAAGTCGGGAGATGTTAACAAATGTCATTGCACACGGTTATAAACTATAAGTGCTCTGCTGCCAGTACGGACAGCTGATAAGAAACTGTCCGATTGTGTCGTCGTCCGCGAGCAACTCCGTAGCTACAGCGACGTTCCTCCATTTAGCCCAGTATTAACTCTGGTATCTATTACATAGAAGCTGGGTGAACCCTGGAAACTGCCCGGTTTCGAATACCAGCCGTGTGCTGCAGAAAGTCGCAGGTGAATTTGAAAGCGAGTCTCCTATCGACTGCGCTAACGCGGTCGCCAGTCATGTTGGGAAAATGTATGCTAAGATAATAGAAACGATACTGCGACCGTTGATAAAACAACAGTTGAAAGAAGAACAGATGAGTTTCAGAAGAAATAGAAGCTGCACAGATGCAGTCTTCAGACTTAAGCATTTAATAGAACAAAAAAACATCGATTATGATCAGAACCTATTTGTAGCATTCATAGACTAGGAGAAAGCTTTCGTCGATAGACCAAAATTATGGAAATTAATGGTTCGATATGGAGTAAGTGAACACCTCAATGAAGTTTGCAAAAGCTTATATAGGATTGTAGAAGCGTAGTTAGAGTAAACCAAGGAACATCTAAATTATTCAAAGTAACATCTGGAGTAAGACAGGGGTGTGTCTTATCACCACTGCTGTTTTTTACCTACGTTGACAGTATAAGCAAGGATGCCAGGCTCCGGAACAAAAATAATAGTAATATCAACGAATTACTCTTTGCTGAAGAACAGGCCTTGATTGCAGGTACAGCCATGAATTTGCAACAGCATCTCACATCCATGAATGAAGAATGTAAATCAAGTAATATGCGAATTAGCATCGAAAAGACAGAAGTAATGTCAATAGGAAGAAAGAAGCGGGATTTCAACATAGCATTAGAGCATAAATATATTAAACATAAATCTGAGTTTAAATATCTTGGAACAAAATTCGCCGATGATGGTAGATTGGATGGAGAAACTGACATCCGATGCAGTAAAGCTGGCCAAGTATTGGGACAGCCAGCCTCCCTCTTACAGCATAAGGCAATTCCATTCAGCTCAAAGAGATATCTCATACAAAGCATAATAATTCTCACCCTATGCTGTCAGTGCCTGAGGCACTCACAAGACATAAAATAAATTAGTTACCAAGGAAATGAGGTGTCTAAGAAAGACTGTAAGAGTGACCAAGGAAATGAGGTGTCTAAGAAAGACTGTAAGAGTGACCAAGGAAATGAGGTGTCTAAGAAAGACTGTAAGAGTGACCAAGGAAATGAGGTGTCTAAGAAAGACTGTAAGAGTGACCAAGGAAATGAGGTGTCTAAGAAAGACTGTAGGAGTGACCAAGGAAATGAGGTGTCTAAGAAAGACTAAGAGTGACCAAGGAAATGAGGTGTCTAAGAAAGACTGTAAGAGTGACCAAGGAAATGAGGTGTCTAAGAAAGACTAAGAGTGACCAAGGAAATGAGGTGTCTAAGAAAGACTGTAGGAGTGACCAAGGAAATGAGGTGTCTAAGAAAGACTGTAGGAGTGACCAAGGAAATGAGGTGTCTAAGAAAGACTAAGAGTGACCAAGGAAATGAGGTGTCTAAGAAAGACTGTAGGAGTGACCAAGGAAATGAGGTGTCTAAGAAAGACTGTAGGAGTGACCAAGGAAATGAGGTGTCTAAGAAAGACTGTAGGAGCGACCAAGGAAATGAGGTGTCTAAGAAAGACTGTAGAAATGACCAAGGAAATGAGGTGTCTAAGAAAGACTAAGAGTGACCAAGGAAATGAGGTGTCTAAGAAAGACTAAGAGTGACCAAGGAAATGAGGTGTCTAAGAAAGACTAAGAGTGACCAAGGAAATGAGGTGTCTAAGAAAGACTGTAGAAATGACCAAGGAAATGAGGTGTCTAAGAAAGACTGTAGAAATGACCAAGGAAATGAGGTGTCTAAGAAAGACTGTAGGAGTGACCAAGGAAATGAGGTGTCTAAGAAAGACTAAGAGTGACCAAGGAAATGAGGTGTCTAAGAATGACTGTAGAAATGACCAAGGAAATGAGGTGTCTAAGAAAGACTAAGAGTGACCAAGGAAATGAGGTGTCTAAGAAAGACTGTAGGAGTGACCAAGGAAATGAGGTGTCTAAGAAAGACTGTAGGAGTTACCAAGGAAATGAGGTGTCTAAGAAAGACTGTAAGAGTGACCAAGGAAATGAGGTGTCTAAGAAAGACTGTAGGAGTGACCAAGGAAATGAGGTGTCTAAGAAAGACTGTAGGAGTGACCAGGAGAGATAAAATCAGGAATGAGGTCATACACAGAACCAATTCTAAATTACATACAAAGATAGCAAATTAAATTGTTTGCCCACTTGGAGGGAAAACCTTCTGATGCTATACCATACAAGGCATATACAAAAAGAGAAAGGGGACGTAGAGCAAGAGGTAGACCAAACCCAGGATGGGAAGATAACATCAAAGAAACTCTACAGCACCATGATATGCCTATAGTAGAAGCAACCAGAAGAGTACGAAGCAGGACCTTATATCTCCCCCGACACCCGAAACGGTAAAACGACGTCAAGAAAAAGAAGAGAAAAAGAAGTACATTGGAACATTGTCATACACAGTAATGTATGGTTTATGAACATAACCATACAAAGAGATCTATACAGATATTATCTAACATAATTCCACTATGATGTCACTTGGTGGACACATACAGTCAGATGGCATGAGAGGTCCAGATGACAATACAGATGCCATGACATGACCAGATTAGAAGTGTTTCATGTAATTAGTTATATGACTTGTGAAGACTGAACATGTTGCAGGTGGTTAGTTGACATGACTTGTCCAGGTTAAATCTGTTTCATGTTAGTTGACATGACTTGTCCAGATTAAATCTGTTTCATGTTAGTTGACATGACTTGTCCAGATTAAATCTGTTTCATGTTAGTTAACATAATATGTCGAGATTAAATCTGTTTCATGTTAGTTGACATGACTTGTCCAGATTAAATCTGTTTCATGTTAGTTGACATGACTTGTCCAGATTAAATCTGTTTCATGTTAGTTAACATAATATGTCGAGATTAAATCTGTTTCATGTTAGTTGACATGACTTGTCTAGATTAAATCTGTTTCATGTTAGTTAACATGATATGTCCAGATTAAATCTGTTTCATGTTAGTTGACATGACTTGTCCAGGTTAAATCTGTTTCATGTTAGTTAACATAATATGTCGAGATTAAATCTGTTTCATGTTAGTTGACATGACTTGTCCAGATTAAATCTGTTTCATGTTAGTTAACATGATATGTCCAGATTAAATCTGTTTCATGTTAGTTGACATGACTTGTCCAGATTAAATCTGTTTCATGTTAGTTAACATAATATGTCGAGATTAAATCTGTTTCATGTTAGTTGACATGACTTGTCCAGATTAAATCTGTTTCATATTAGTTAACATGATATGTCCAGATTAAATCTGTTTCATGTTAGTTAACATAATATGTCGAGATTAAATCTGTTTCATGTTAGTTGACATGACATGTCCAGGTTAAATCTGTTTCATGTTAGTTAACATGATATGTCCAGATTAAATCTGTTTCATGTTAGTTAACATAATATGTCCAGATTAAATCTGTTTCATGTTAGTTGACATGACATGTCAACGTGACAGATAAAAAATGTTGTATGTCCTGATTTTAAAAAAAAAGTATTCTTGTGTCAATGCCAGGTATCCTTGAACCATTTACTAACCCATGAAGAGGTCACCAACATACTCAAAATTTTGGCTGACTTAGAAATTTCAAAGGGTGAGTGACCAGACTGGGGTATGTGTAACTTTGGACAGGGTGAGTGACCAGACTGGGGTATGTGTAACTTTGGACAGGGTGAGTGACCAGACTGGGGTATGTGTAACTTTGGACAGGGTGAGTGACCAGACTGGGGTATGTGTAACTTTGGACAGGGTGAGTGACCAGACTGGGGTATGTGTAACTTTGGACAGGGTGAGTGATGTTTGTAACCATAGACTGGGGTATGTGTAATTATGGACATGGACCAGTGACCATACTGGGGTGTTTGTAACTTTGGACAGGGTGAGTGACCACTATGACTGGGGTAGATGTGTAACTATTGGACAAGGTGAAGTGACCAGATCAGACTATGGTGTATGTAACTATGAACATGGACCAGTGATCAGACTATGGGTGTATGTAACTATGAACATGGACCAGTGGACTATGGTGTATGTAACTATGAACATGGACCAGTGACAGGGTATGGTGTATGTAACTATGAACATGGACTGTGGTGTTTGTAACTATGAACATGGGCATGTGATCAGACTATGATATATGTAACTATGAACATGGACCAGTGATCAGACTATGGTGTTTGTAACTATGGACATGGGCATGTGATCAGACTATGGTGTTTGTAACTATGAACATGGACCAGTGATCAGACTGTGGTGTTTGTTACTATGGACATGGACCAGTGTTCAAACTGTGGTGTTTGAAACTATGAACATGGACCAGTGATCAGACTGTCGTGTTTGTAACTATGGACATAGGCATGTGATCAGACTGTGGTGTTTGTAACTATGAACATGGACCAGTGATCAGACTATGGTGTTTGTAACTATGAACATGGACCAGTGATCAGACTATGGTGTTTGTAACTATGAACATGGACCAGTGATCAGACTATGGTGTATGTAACTATGAACATGGGCATGTGATCAGACTATGGTGTATGTAACTATGGACATGGACCAGTGATCAGACTATGGTGTATGTAACTATGAACATGGGCATATGATCAGACTGTGGTGTACGTAACTATGAACATAGGCATGTGATCAGACTATGGTGTATGTAACTATGGACATAGGCATGTGATCAGACTATGGTGTATGTAACTATGGACATGGACCAGTGATCAGACTATGGTGTTTGTAACTATGAACATGGGCATGTGATCAGACTATGGTGTATGTAACTATGAACATGGACCAGTGATCAGACTATGGTGTTTGTAACTATGAACATGGGCATGTGATCAGACTATGGTGTATGTAACTATGGACATGGACCAGTGATCAGACTATGGTGTTTGTAACTATGAACATGGACCAGTGATCAGACTATGGTGTTTGTAACTATGAACATGGGCATGTGATCAGACTATGGTGTTTGTAACTATGAACATGGACCAGTGATCAGACTATGGTGTTTGTAACTATGAACATGGGCATGTGATCAGACTATGGTGTATGTAACTATGGACATGGACAAATGATCAGACTGTGGTGTATGTAACCATGCACATGGGTCAGTGATCAAACTGTGGTGTATGTAACCATGGACATGGGTCTGGGATCAGATTGTGGTGTATGTAACCATGGACATGGGTCTGGGATCAGATTGTGGTGTATGTAACCATGGACATGGGTCAGGGATCAGACTGTGGTGTATGTAACCATGGACATGGGTCTGGGATCAGATTGTGGTGTATGTAACCATGTACATGGGTCTGGGATCAGACTGTGGTGTATGTAACCATGCACATGGGTCAGTGATCAGACTGTGGTGTATGTAACCATGCACATGGGTCAGGGATCAGACTGTTGTGGATGTAACCATGGACATGGGTCAGGGATTAGACTGTGGTGTATGTAACTATGGACATGGGTCTGGGATTAGATTGTGGTGTATGTAACCATGGACATGGGTGAGGGATCAGACTGTGGTGTATGTAACTATGGACATGGACAAATGATCAGACTGTGGTGTATGTAACCATGGACATGGGTCAGTGATCAGACTGTGGTGTATGTAACCATGGACATGCGTCTGGGATTAGATTGTGGTGTATGTAACCATGGACATGGGTCAGGGATCAGACTGTGGTGTATGTAACTATCACAGACCTATGGGTGACCTTGCTGGTCCGTGGCTCGTAACTGGGCCTATGACAGACAAGCTAACCTTTGACACACACTGAACCCGAACGCACACAGAGCACACACGACAATCTGTATTGCAAGTACAGGTAATACAATAGACAGTTGACTTCCCGCTGTGTGGCCACCTATTGCCTGGACCCTCTGGCCGAACGGGCTTTACAATCGCCTCGTTCCCCAGTACGTTCTACAGGCAATCTCCTGGTGCACAAACCACAGCAAGGCGAGATACGTTCTTTTCTATCGCCACACTGACCGACCAAGAAGATGTCACAGCCTCTGTCTAGTGCAGGATCAGCGTGACAAGGTTAGACGTTCTCTCACAGAACATGTACCTAAACGATTTAACTGGTTAGAAGTAACAGGACACTATTTACTTCTTGTGGCACAACACAATACCTTGTACCAGTTAAATACACAGCACAAAGGACTATCCTATTCTAACAGAACACTGTAAATAATCTATGCAGTCACTAAAGAAATATCCTAACTCTAATATACTATCACTGTCTCGCTACACGTCTGCTTCGTCTGACCGTTGTCCACCGAATGTCCCGTGTTTCTTTCACCTCGTGTCTTTTGCCCCGTTCACCAGGCTCAGTCCCCAAAGGGGTAATCGTGTTGCGAACTTGTCTGCAACAGAGTTCACTCTTTCTTGTCGTCGCCAAGCCGGTTCTCCTGAGCGCTAGTTTCACCGTGCAATAACAGCACAGACTTGACCAGTCACGGCCCTGACCTTTGTGTCAACCTTGGGGTGTCACCTAAACACGCACACCCTACGGTGTGGTCCATTCCGCCACTGACTGTACTCATAGGGTTGTGACAGTAACAAAAGACATGAGTGACTGAATAGACTGTGTTGTATGTTACTATGGATGTGGGTCAGTTATCAGACTGTGGTGTGTGTAACCATGGTCATGGGTCAGTGATCAGACTGTGGTGTATGTAACCATGGACATGGGTCAGTGATCAGACTGTGGTGTATGTAACCATGGACATGGGTCAGTGATCAGACTGTGGTGTATGTAACCATGGACATGGGTCAGTGATCAGACAATGGACATGAGTGATCAGACTGGGTATCTGTTTGTCTTTTTTTTTTTTTTTTTAATAATACACGTCATATTTTTGTCATTATTCGTTGAATGTTGTCCATGTTGTTTAATTTTTATTTACTATTTCCATTTTTGTGTACACTTCATAGACTGCTTGTGTGCTGTGAACTATTTTGGTGCCCTGGAATTGACCAAACATTGTTTGATTATTGCATAGACCGCAAACATGTTTACTCTATTCTCTCATAGATAGCGCAAATTTCTGACTTTTTTTTCTCACAGACAGCACACATATCTGACTGTGTTCTCTCACAGATTAGCTCATTATATCTGAATACATTTTTTTTTTTTTTTTTTTCATTTATGTAAATAAAATAATTGATTTCTTAAAGAAGATCATTGAATATTTGAAGGAGATCAATGATTACTTAAAGGCGATCACTGATTACTTGAAGCAGATTGCAATGACTCTGTTTTTATTCACTTTGGCTCCAGTCATTTGCAGACTTCTCATTCTCGCACCAACAGTTAACACCACAATGGAAAAATGGACGACAGTGAACGATACAATGCCGTTTCACTCGTTTTTATTCACCACTCGCTATTTCTTCAGCCGGTACATGGTGAGGTGACATGTCTAGGTACTCATATCTATCCTAAGATGTATTTAAAAGGAACAACTTCACCTTTTAGCCGAAAAACACAACTTCCATTACACAATAGCAATTGAACAAAAACAACTGTTCTCCATGACGACGAACGGACACAATCAGCTGGCTGTTAGTTTCCGTCAGTCCTTGCTGCTGGTCTGGTAGGCGTTAGAATACATTCAGACACATACACATACTTCTCCGCTCTCCATGCATACAGTTTTTTTGGCCCAAACGAGACGGTCCACATACTCTTTCTAAGGCCTTATATAATCTTCTACCACCCACATTATTATTGCTCACATACGACTTTCTCTAGTTCTCTAATTCACACAGGTTTCATTCGGCCAACATTTCCCACGTGCACCTCGGCTTTGCACTCGTTACATTTAAATATCTCATTCATATTTATTACCTGACGTCATTATTTCTGTAATATTATTTATCAAGGAGAAAATGGTTCACTACAGAGATAATTTATTACTTCAGGGAGATCATTGATTACTTGAAGGGATTTATTGATGAATTAAAGGAGATCATTGATTATTCAAAGATCATTGATTACAAGGAGGAGATTATTGATTACTTAAAGTAAATCATTGATTACATGAAGGAGATCATTGATTACTTGAAGGAGACCATTGATAACTCAAAGGGGATCATTGATTACTTGCGGGAGATATTTGATTACTTAAAGGAGATCATTGATTACTAGAAGAAGATCATTATTTTCTTGAAGTAGATCATTGATTCCTTAAGATGATTGATTACATGAAGGAGTTCATTGATTACTTGAAGGAGATCATCAATTACTTATAGGGTAATATTGATTACTTGAGGGAGATCGTTGATTACTTAAAGGGGATCATTGATTTCTGGAAGGAGATTTTGGTTAACTCAAAAGAGATAATTAATTGCTTGAATAAAATCATTGATTATTTCAAGGAGATCATTTATTACTTAAAGGAGATCACCGATTACTTGAAGGGGATCATTGATTGGTGAAGGTGATAGCTTGAAGGGTATTGTTGATTATTTGGAGGGGATCATTGATTACTTGAAGGATATCATTGATTACCTGAAGGGAATCATTGGTTGCTGAAAGTTATTACTTAAAGGGGATCACTGATTACTTGAACGGGATCATTGAATACATGAAGGGGATCAATGACTACTTGAAGGAGATCATTGATTGCTTGAAGGAGATCATTGATTACTCGAAGGAGATCATTGATTACTTAAAGAAGATAATTGATTACTCGAATGAGATCATTCTTGAAGGAGATCATTGATTGTTTGAATGAAATAATTGATTATTTTAAGGAGATCAGTTATTACTTGAAGGAGATCACCGATTACTTAAAACGGATCATTGATTGCTGAAGGTGATTTTTTTTTAAGGATATCGTTGATTACTTGAAGGTATCATTGATTATTACAGGAGATCAATGATTACTTAAAGAAGATGATTGATTGCATAAAGAAGATAATTGATCACTTGAAGGAGATCATTGATTACTCAAAGGGGATCATTAATTCCTCAAAGGAGATCATTGATTACTAAAAGAGATCATTGATTATTCAAAAGAGATCATTGATTACTTGAAGGAGATCACTGGTTACTTGAAGCAGATCATTGATTACTTGAAGATCTTTGATTACTTGAAGGAGATCATTGATTACTTGGAGTATATCATTGATTCCTGGCAAGGTGGAACTTCTTAGAACAGGATATGGTAAGTAATCAAAGCTGATATCAAAAGAGTTATTAATTTCTTAAATATTTATACCAGGGCAAAGACGTCTATATCTGCTCTAGGACTGACAGCTTGGTCTATGTCATTGCTAAGACTGACCACTAGATCTACAACTTTGCTAGGATTGATAACTTGGTCTCTATCTATATAAGGACTGACCACTGGGTCTATATATAAGCTATGACTGAACACTGGGTCTATATCTGTGCTAGGACTGATCACTGTGTGCCATGACTAACCACCGAGTCTATATTTTGTTTTATGACTGACCACCCATCTATATCAATGCTATGACTGACCACTGAGTCACTGTTTTGATTGACAAGTGAATCTTTACCTGTGCTATGACTGACCACTGAGTCACTGTTTTGATTGACAAGTGAATCTTTACCTGTGCTATGACTGACCACTGAGTCACTGTTTTGATTGACAAGTGAATCTTTACCTGTGCTATGACTGACCACTGAGTCACTGTTTTGATTGACAAGTGAATCTTTACCTGTGCTATGACTGACCACTGAGTCACTGTTTTGATTGACAAGTGAATCTTTACCTGTGCTATGACTGACAAGTGTGTATATTTTTGAAACAGAGAACATCACAGAAACCAACTATCTCAGGTTCTGCAGACACTGTCTTCATGCAGAAAACCGAGTGGTCACTGCCAAGCTGGAGAATCAGATGATCCAGCAGTTCAACTCTGTAGGTCAGGTCAAGGCTGGCCTCATCTCCTTTACCCAGTTTCTGAACATAGAGGCTGTCCGTTTGTTGGGTTTGCGATCTAAGGTATGTAATGTTCATAATGTGGGCAATTTAAGGTATGTGAGGTGGTGTGTAGGCATAAGGTGTGTAATGTAAGGTGTTAGATGTAAGATGTGGGATGTCAGATATGTGTTTTCGGTGTATGTGAAATGTGTAGTGAGGTGTGGACTGTCAAACGCGTGGTATAAGGTGTATACTGTAAAGTGTGTGGTATAAGGCGTGTGATGTAACATGTGTGATATAGGGAGTATAATGTGAGGTGTGTGGTGTAAGGTCTGAATGTAAGGTGTAAGGTGTAGGGTGTAAGGTGTGTGTAATGTGTATGAAGTAAGGTGTGTGATGTGGGACATACAGACAGACAGACAGACAGACAGACAGACAGACAGACAGACAGACAGACAGACAGACAGACAGACAGACAGACAGACAGACAGACAGACAGACAGACAGACAGACAGACAGACAGACAGACAGACAGACAGACAGACAGACAGACAGACAGACAGACAGACAGACAGACAGACAGACAGACAGACAGACAGACAGACAGACAGACAGACAGACAGACAGACAGACAGACAGACAGACAGACAGACATATACATATCTACACACACACACACACACAATTACACACATACATACATACTTATACTGTCACACACACTGTCCCACACACTGACACACTCTCAAAAACACATACTCAAAGACGCATGCAGTTACACATTCAGACATATACAGACACATATACACACATACACATATGCAGCCCGCACAAACAGACACCTACAAACACACACACACAGATGCACACAGACACACACACACACACACACACACAAACACACGTGCAGCCACAGGCACACACATATACATACAAACAGACACACACAAACACACACAAAGACACACGCAATCATTAAGAAATAGAATCATACACAGACACACACAGATACACACGAAGCCACACACACAGAAACACACAGGCACAGACACACACAGGAACACACAGGCACAGACACATATAGATACACACACAGCCACACACACAGACACACCTACAGACACATACATAAACACTCACGGACATGGCTCAAATTACATATTTGATGTAAGGCATATGCTATATCATATGTGATCTAAGGTATGGGATGTATCAAAAGTAATGTAAGGCATATGCTATATCATATGTGATGTAAGGCATGGGATGTATCAAAAGTAATGTAAGGCATATGCTATATCATATGTGATGTAAGGTATGGGATGTATCAAAAGTAATGTAAGGCATATGCTATATCATATGTGATCTAAGGTATGGGATGTATCAAAAGTAATGTAAGGCATATGCTATATCATATGAGATGTAAGGTATGGGATGTATCAAAAGTAATGTAAGGCATATGCTATATCATATGTGATGTAAGGTATGGGATGTATCAAAAGTAATGTAAGGCATATGCTATATCATATGTGATGTAAGGTATGGGATGTATCACAAGTAATGTAAGGCGTGTGCTATATCATATTAGATGTAAGGCATGTTATGTATCATATGTGATGTAAGGCATATGATGAATCATATGTGATGTAAAACATGTGATGTATCAAGTGTTTTGTAAGGTATATGATGAATCGAATGTTATGTAACGCAAATGATGTATTATATGTGATGTAAGGCATGTTATGTATCAAATGTTATGTAAGGTGTATGATGTAACATATTTCATGTAAGGCATGTGGTGTATCAAATGTGATGTAAGGTGTATGATGTAACATATTTCATGTAAGGCATGTGGTGTATCATATGAGATTTGATGCATTTGATTTGTCATGTGTGATTTAGGGCATGATTGGCACCTTTCAGTCTTCCTAGACGATAGTGTTATGTCGCGCAATGAGGAGGCATTGGACTCACAGCCCATGGCGATGGCGAGTGTGACTAGCAAGACCCGCCCGTGTCAAGACAAATCTCCCACAATGATAGCATGGGATTTCAGGACCACTGTTGTCAACATTTGTGTTTAATCCGTTTCTTCTCAGACGCTCAGCTCTCATCTTTTCTACAGTCATTTTATTCTTCACTCTCATTCCCTTTCTGATATGCCCTTTCCACACAACACGGTTCATGTCATTTTGTTCCCACGAGTCCACTTCAATAATTGTATCATTCATGTCCCGCTTGCACACGTCTTTGTATCGTAGTAGAGGTTAGTTTCAACATCTTTTACCAGTCTTGAGTTCACGATAACGGATGTCCTTAAGGGCGGTGCCAGCCTCCATTCTCCAGATGTGACCCACCACCTACTAGACTGGGGAGATTGTTGTAATGCCTGCTCTTTCCAGTACCTCATTGTCTGTGATTTTGTCCTGCCACCTAATTAATGCCAAGTATTCTTCTTAGGCGCGGCGTCCGTGGCTAAGGCGTTGCTAGTCCGACTCGTAAGCCAGCATACCGCGATCGAAACCCACTGCAGGCTGCGTGGATTTTTATCGTGGTATGGGACGTCGCAGGTCGACCCAGCCTAAAATGGGTACCAGGATGGGCTGTCCTGGGAAAGTAAAGACAGCCGGCGTAATGCTGACCACATTACCCACAGAGTGCTGATGGTCTGTAAAAATATGGGACGCTCTGCCCATATGCCCGATGCGCCGAAAGGCGTAAAAAGGGATCTTTACTTTTTTTTACTATTCTTCTTAGGCATCGCATGTGTAAGCTATTTAGCCGTCTCTTCTGATTCTAAAAAGTTGACCAATTTCACTGCCATAAAGCAGAGTGCTGAAAACATTAGCCTGATAGACCAGAGTGTTGTTAAACTCTTTTTGTTAATCTGCCCATTGTTGTTGCGGCCTCACCTATCCACGATGTTGATTTCTTGATCCAGCGAAAGTTTGTTATTCACTGTGGACGCCAGATAGGTAAAATGGTCAACTGTTTAGCTCTTCACCGTCAATGTAGACTGCAGGTCTATCATTAACACCGTGCACCATAACCGTTTTCTTATTTTTGCTGACTGTTAGTCCAAATTGACAGCATACATCAGCAAATGCAGACAGTAAATATTACAGCTTCTCCTCTGAGTGGGTAGTTATTGCTGCAAACAGCAGCTTTCTGATAAGAACCTTTCTTATCCTGGTTTTGACCCTCAGTCTACGAGCATTGTAGAGGCTGCTGTCAGATCGCGAATGGATGAATATGCCACCCTCCTGACTTTGAATAGCATGTTCCAAAAGAATCAGAAGTATATTCCAAAGAGGTTAGGAGCAAGTACACATCCCTGCTTCACTTCGATGTTGATTACAAGCTCCTTCAATGTTACACCATCAAAGTTGATTGTACCTTTCATACTTGTGTGGAGCGATTCAATCATGCTCAATAGGGTAGGTGGACACCCAATCATTTTCAGTGTGTTGAAGAGACCTGTTCTACTAACCAAATCAAATGCCTTAGTAAGATAAATGAAAGCAACATGCAGTGGTTGATTTTATTCACTGCATTTTTCTTGCAACTGTCAAAATGAAAATATCGTACCAGCGGTAGACTAGTTTTCACGAAAGCCGCACTGTAACTCTGGGTAAACCTTGTATCCCAGGATCTGGAGTCTTCGCAAAATAATTCTGGCAGTACACAGCAGTGATATTCCTCTGTAGTTATTGCAGTCACTCCGATCACCCTTGTTCTTGCACATAGTTTTGCAGTTTTAAGTCTTTGAAGTCTTGCGAAACTTGTCCCTTTTTCCATGGAGTGTTATTAACTGCTAAATGTGTGGGGTTAGAATGTCTTTCCCAATCCTGATGATCTCAATAGCAATTCCATTTCTGCCTGGGGCTTTTTCCCGAAGTCCCTGTTCATCAGTAATGAAAATGCTTCCAGATAGTCAAGAGTTGCTAGCGTCTTAATAGCAATAAGAGCAACATCTGTTTAGTGTCAACTGAATACAGCTCCAGATAATGTTCCACACATCTATCTAGCTGCTTCTTCTTGTCAATAAGAATAACTCCCCCCCCCCCCCCACAAACTCTTTAATAGTGCAAATTGTTTAAATAGTTGAGCCGATGGCCTTCTTTGTCACATCATACATGCCTCTAACATTACCACTACCGCTAGAATTTTAAATGCTTTCACATAACTGGATCCAATAATCATTGACACTCTGTCTAGTTACTCTCTATTCACGGAAGGTGTTCCTTGTTGTTCTTTGCTTGTTTCTGAGGAGTGTTAACTTTTTGCTGTCAATGGGGGTTGGAGTGTCTGGCTGTTTGCTTCAAACAAGTCCTTACTTCTATGTTCTCTGATCCCATAGACTGATGCAGCTGTTTTGTAGACGTCTCAATTACATCCCATTTTAGGCTTGCTGTAGTTATCCTGGATATCAGTGAAAGCATTTAACCTGGGAATATATTTCTTTTCTTTTTGAAGCGTAAATTCTTGTTGGTTTCATCCAAACTCTTGTAGCAACTTGGGAATGATCAGTATCACGGTCAACACTGGGTAGCTGCGAGTTAGTGACACATAGTTGAAGTGCTGCCTCCTAGCGAGAATAAAGTCCAACTAGTGCTAGTGGTCAGATCTTTGATGTTCCCATGACACCTTATGGCCGTTTTCTGTTTTAAAAAAGGAGTTTGTGAAGCACAAGTCACTTCTAGTGCAGAATTCCAATAGTCTCTGCCCATTGTCATTCACGTGACCTATATTATATTTTCCAAGACAAACTGGCCATGAGTTTGAGTCCGACCCTAGGCGAGCATTAAAATCACCAAGTGTGTAGATGTCGTTAGATTTAGGAATTGCTTTAACTACATTATCCAGTTTCTTTTAAAAAGAATCATTTGCGTCCTCTGTTGACGTTAGAGTGGGTACGTATGTAGTAACAAGTGTGATAGAAACAGCTTGAGGTAGATAATTGTTGGGATAATAATGTCATTTACTCCAGTTGGACTCTCAACTGATCCCAGCAGTGAATTCTTTAATCAAAGAGATTCAAATCCAACTACATACTTCCGGCTTTATTTCTGGCCTCTGCCATTCCAGAAGAATGTATCAATATTTTCTCCAATGCACACATCCTCTGGCAGACGGGTTTCATGTAGGTGAGCAATATCTATGTCAAGTTTACCGACTTCGTCATCAATGATAGCCGTTTTTCTCAAATCACTGTTTTCCAGGTCGACACCTGCCATAGTTGACACAAACATGTCAACACATGCCATAGTTGACACAAACATGTCGACACCTGCCATAGTTGACACAAACATGTCGACACCTGCCATAGTTGACACAAACATGTCAACACCTGCCATAGTTGACACAAACCAGGAGACAACTGATATTGTTGACATAAATCAGAAGACAACCCCCATTGTTGATTTAAACATGGTGGACACAAACATGTCGACACCTGCCATAGTTGACACAAACATGTCGACACCTGCCATAGTTGACACAAACCAGTAGACAACTGACATTGTTGACATAAACGTGTAGACACCTGCCATAGTTGACACAAACCGGTAGATAACCGCCATTGTTGACATAAACATGTCAACACCTGCCATAGTTGACACAACCAGCTGAAAACTGCCATTGTTGTTGATTTAAACATGTAGACACTCGCCATTGTGGACACAAACATGTCGACACCTGCCATAGTTGACACAAACATGTCGACACCTGCCATAGTTGACACAAACATGTCGACACCTGCCATAGTTGACATAAACCTGTCGACACCTGCCATAGTTGACACAAACATGTCGACACCTGCCATAGTTGACACAAACATGTCGACACCTGCCATGGTTGACACAAACATGTCGACACCTGCCATAGTTGACACAAACCAGAAGAAAACCGCCATTGTTGATTTAAACATGTAGACACCCGCCTTAGTTGACACAAACATGTCAACACCTGCCATAGTTGACACAAACCAGAAGACAACCGCCATTGTTGATTTAAACATTGTGGACACTTACATGTCGACACCTGCCATAGTTGACACAAACATGTCAACACCTGCCATAGTTGACACAAACCAGAAGACAACCGCCATTGTTGATTTAAACATTGTGGATACAAACATGTCGACACCTGCCATAGTAAACACAAACATGTCAACACCTGCCATAGTTGACACAAACCAGAAGAAAACCGCCATTGTTGATTTAAACATGTAGACACCCGCCATTGTGGACACAAACATGTCAACACCTGCCATAGTTGACACAAACATGTCGACACCTGCCACAGTTCACACAAACATGTCGACACCTGCCATAGTTGACACTAACCAGAAGACAACCGCCTTTGTTGATTTAAACTTGTAGACACCCGCCATTGTGGACACAAACATGTCGACACCTGCCATAGTTGACACAAACATGTCGACACCTGCCATAGTTGACACAAACCAGAAGACAACCGCCATTGTTGATTTAAACATGTAGACACCCGCCATTGTGGACACAAACATGTCGACACCTGCCATAGTTGACACAAACCAGAAGACACCTGCCATAGTTGACACAAACATGTCGACACCTGCCATAGTTGACACAAACTTGTCGACACCTGCCATAGTTGACACAAACCAGTAGACAACTGACATTGTTGACATAAACGTGTAGACACCTGCCATATTTGACACAAGCCAGTGGATGACCGCTATTGTTGACATAAACATGTCAACACCTGCCATAGTTGACACAACCAGCTGAAAACTGCCATTGTTGTTGATTTAAACATGTAGACACCCGCCATTGTGGACACAAACATGTCGACACCTGCCATAGTTGAAATAAACATGTAGACACCTGTCATTGTTGACATAAACATGTAGACACCTGTCATTGTTGACATAAACATGTAGACACCTGTCATTGTTGACATAAACATGTAGACACCTGTCATTGTTGACATAAACATGTAGACACCTGTCATAGTTGACATAAACATGTAGAAACCTGCCATAGTTGACATGAACATGTTATGTAGACACCTGCCATTGTTAATATGAATATGATATGTAGACATTTGCCATTGTTGGCGTAACCTGTCGACACCTGTCATTGTTGACATGAACATGTTATGTAGAAACTTGCCGTTGATGACTTAAACACACAGGCCAATGTTGATGTGAATACATAGACACTTGCTACTGAGCTGATTATGATCTGTCTTGCAGGATTCTCTCGTCCACTTGTTAACAAAAGCAGAACTTGCTGCAGCCAAGAAGATCTTCCAGAATTCTGACAAATCAAAGATAGAAGATGCCTGCAAGTCTGGAATGAACCCCGCATCACTTGTGTAAGTTTTGATATTAAAAAACATCACATCACTTGTGTACGTGGTGATATTACAAAACATTACATCACTTGCTTAAATGGTAACATTATAAACTATCACTTCAAATGTGTAAGTGGTGTAATTACAAATCGTCACACTACTTGTGTAAGCTGAGACATTACTTGTGTAAATGGTTGAGTTGATTCAAGAACCGACATCACAGCACTCGGGGCATTCCAAAAAGCACTCCGTCCCTATCTTCAGCAGCCAGTAAAGAGTTCCGATTCTAATGGTACCATTAGCATTCTGATTAAATGTCCGTCTTACCTTTCCTCTGAGCCTCGAACATCTCGTCACTCCCCCCTGCATCAATCTCACCAGACTGTGGTGATCCATTTGCTTCTCCAAACTGTACAAGCTCTCCCACAAGGCACTAACCACATCTGCCTTATCATGCATCATTACTCCACCAAGCTGTGCAAAGCCAGCCAGTCTGTCTGCCTGTTCATTTCCCAACACACCGGCCAGCCCTGGTGAAAAAGTCCAAACAATACTCCTCATTACCATTAACTTTTGCAAGGAAACCCCAAGCACTTCTTTTGCCTCTTGACACTGAACCGTCAGTGTAAATTTCCACCTCTGTGGCACCTGCTGGCCAGTTTCTGCATTCCCGGTTCCGTGTGATTATGACCCTACACAAGTCTGACTGTTCAGGTGGCACTTTGACCCACTCCTCTCCTCGGCTTATGTTCTCAAGGATGCACACCTGTCTGATTGTGTCTTCTGCCTGAGCCCTCCATGACGTTCCTCTTATCAGCCGCTGACCCTTAACTGTACTCAGAGCTTCGTGCAAAGGGTGGTCTGTGTCTGCAGCTACCCTGAGATATGACTTGGTCTGCAGCACCTTGTGCCTACCTGCAACAGTCGGCAAACCAAGGGTGTATTGCACACACACACCACTGTTGTGTCTCTGGTGCAACCCAGAATGACCCGCATAGCTGCGTTCTGTATGCGCTCTAGTTTGTCAGTCTGACTCCTTGAGACGGTAAGTATTCCAAGGCCATAATCAACAACTGACAGGATCAGGTGCTGATATAGTGTGAAAAGAATTCTCTGCTCTATGTCAATTATAAACATAGTCTTGAGTGAACATGTTGTGTAAATGGTAACAATGCAGAATATCACATCACTTGTGAAAGTGGTGACATTACAAAATATCACATCACTTGTGTAAGTGGTGACATTACAAAATATCACATCACTTGTGTAAGTGGTGACATTACAAAATATCACATCACTTGTGTAAGTGGTGACATTACAAAATATCACATCACTTGTGTAAGTGGTGACATTACAAAATATCCCATCACTTGTGTAAGTGGTGACATTACAAAATATCCCATCACTTGTGTGAGTGGTGTCATTACAAAATATCCCATAACTTGTGTAAGTGGTGACATTACAAAATATCACCTCACTTGTGTAAATGGTGAAATTACAAAACATCACATGATTTGTGTAAGTAGTGATATTACAAAACAAAATCACATGACTTGTGTAAGCTTTAACAATTGCAAACATCACATCTCTTGTAGAAGTGGTGATGTTATGAAATATCACATCACTTCTGTAAAATAAGACATTACAAAATATTAAATCACTTGTGTATAGTTATTTTGCAAAACATTACATAACTTGTACAAGTGGTGATATTACAATCAAATATCTGTTATTTGTAAGGATGTCTAAGATTCTTTCATCATATTTATCACATCATCCATTGGTTGTCTATCACATAATTTTAACTTTTATCTTGATTGAGGCCACTAGTTATCTATCTCATAATTCTAACATGTATCTGGGATGATGAAACTATTTGTCTATCTCATAATTCCACCATATACCTGACATGATGTCACTGGTTATCTATCTCATAATTCCACCATATACCTGACATGATGTCACTGGTTATCTATCTCATAATTCCACCATATACCTGACATGATGTCACTAGTTATCTATCTCATAATTCCACCATATACCTGACATGATGTCACTAGTTATCTATCTCATAATTCCACCATATACCTTACATGATGTCACTGGTTATCTATCTCATAATTCCACCATATACCTGACATGATGTCACTAGTTATCTATCTCATAATTCCACCATATACCTGACATGATGTCACTGGTTATCTATCTCATAATTCCACCATATACCCGACATGATGTCACTGGTTATCTATCTCATAATTCCACCATATACCTGACATGATGTCACTGGTTGTCTATCTCATAATTCCACCATATACCTGACATGATGTCACTGGTTATCTATCTCATAATTCCACCATATACCTGACATGATGTCACTAGTTATCTATCTCATAATTCCACCATATACCTGACATGATGTCACTGGTTATCTATCTCATAATTCCACCATATACCTGACATGATGTCACTGGTTATCTATCTCATAATTCCACCATATACCTGACATGATGTCACTAGTTATCTATCTCATAATTCCACCATATACCTGACATGATGTCAATGGTTATCTATCTCATAATTCCACCATATACCTGACATGATGTCACTAGTTATCTATCTCATAATTCCACCATATACCTGACATGATGTCACTAGTTATCTATCTCATAATTCCACCATATACCTGACATGATGTCACTGGTTATCTATCTCATAATTCCACTATATACCTGACATGATGTCACTGGTTGTCTATCTCATAATTCCACCATATAACTGACATAATGTCACTAGTTATCTATCTAATAATTCCACCATATACCTGACATGATGTCACTAGTTATCTGTCTCATAATTCCACCATATACCTGACATGATGTCACTAGTTATCTATCTCATAATTCCACCATATACCTGACATGATGTCACTAGTTATCTATCTCATAATTCCACCATATACCTGACATGATGTCACTGGTTATCTATCTCATAATTCCACCAAATACCTGACATGATGTCACTGGTTGTCTTTCAAATAATTCAAACATGTATACTGAATGCCACTTTTGTTTATCTCATATTTCTAAATATATCTGACATGATACCACTGGTTAGCTATCCCATAATTATAACATGTATCTAACATGATTCCACTGGTCGTCTATTTCATAATTATATCATATATATCAGATATCATACCAATAGTTGTCTATCCCATAATTCTATAACATTGATCTGACATTAAAATATAGTTTTCTATCACAAAATCCTAACATATATTTGACGTAATGCAACCAGTTGTCTATACTATAATCCTGAAATGTATCTGACATGATACCACTAATTGTTTATCCCATAATTCTAACATATACCTGACATGATACCACTGGTTGTCCATTATATAATCTACCTTACATGATGCCACCAGTTGTCTATCTCATAATTCTACCATTTATTTGAAATGATGCCACCAGTTGTCTATCATATAATTCTATCATTTACCTGATGTGATGCTACCAGTTTTCTATCCTATAACTCTATCATATACCTGACATGATGCTACCAGTTGTCTATCCTATAATTCTATCATATACCTGACATGATGCTACCAGTTGTCTATCCTATAACTCTATCATATACCTGACATGATGCTACCAGTTGTCTATCCTTTAATTCTATCATATACCTGACATAATGCTACCAGTTGTCTATCCAATAATTCTATCATATACCTGACATGATGCTACCAGTTGTCTATCCTATAACTCTATCATATACCTGACATGATGCTACCAGTTGTCTATCCTATAATTCTATCATATAGTTGATGTGATGCTACCGGTTGTCTATCCTATAATTCTATCATATACCTGACATGATGCTACCAGTTGTCTATCCTATAATTCTATCATATACCTGACATGATGCTACCAGTTGTCTATCCAATAATTCTATCATATACCTGACATGATGCTACCAGTTGTCTATCCTATAATTCTATCATATACCTGACATGATGCTACCAGTTGTCTATCCTATAATTCTATCATATACCTGACATGATGCTACCAGTTGTCTATCCTATAATTCTATCATATAACTGACATGATGCTACCAGTTGTCTATCTTATAATTCTATCATATACCTGACATGATGCTATCAGTTGTCTATCCAATAATTCTATCATATACCTGACATGATGCTACCAGTTGTCTATCCAATAATTCTATCATATACCTGACATGATGCTACCTGTTGTCTATCCTATAATTCTATCATATACCTGACATGATGCTACCTGTTGTCTATCCAATATTTCTATCACATACCTGACATGATGCTACCAGTTGTCTATCCTATAATTATATCATATACCTGACATAATGCTACCTGTTGTCTATCCTATAATTCTATCATATACCTGACATGATGCTACCTGTTGTCTATCCAATATTTCTATCACATACCTGACATGATGCTACCAGTTGTCTATCCTATAATTATATCATATACCTGACATAATGCTACCAGTTGTCTATTCTATAATTCTATCATAAACCTGACATGATGCAACCAGTTGTCTATCTTATAATTCTATCATATACCTGACATGATGCTATCAGTTGTCTATCCTTTAATTCTATCATATACCTGACATGATGCTACCAGTTGTCTATCCTATAATTCTATTATCTATCTCATAGGATGCCACCAGTTGTCTATCCTGTAATTCTATTATCTATCTTACATGATGCCACCAGTTGTCTGTCCTGTAATTCTATTATCTATCCTACATGATGCTACCAGTTGTCAATCCGATAATTCTATTATCTATCTTACATGATGCCACCAGATGTCTATCCTATAATTCTATTATCTATCTTACATGATGCTACCAGTTGTCTGACCTATAATTCTATCATATACCTGACATGATGCTACCAGTTGTTTATCCTATAATTCTATCATATACCTGACATGATGCTACCAGTTGTCTATCCTATAATTCTATCATATACCTGACATGATGCTACCAGTTGTCTATCCTATAACTCTATCATATACCTGTCATGATGCTACCGGTTATCTATCCTATAATTCTATCATATACCTGACATGATGCTACCAGTTGTCTATCCTATAATTCTATCACATACTTGACATGATGCTACCAGTTGTCTATCCTATAATTCTATCATATACCTGACATGATGCTACCAGTTGTCTATCCTTTAATTCTATCATATACCTGACATGATGCTACCAGTTGTTTATCCTATAATTCTATCATATACCTGACGTGATGCTACCAGTTGTCTATCCTATAAATCTATCATATACCTGACATGATGCTACCAGTTGTCTATCCTATAATTCTATCATATACCTGACATGATGCTACCAGTTGTTTATCCTATAATTCTATCATATACCTAACATGATGCTACCAGTTGTCTGTCCTATATTTATAACATGTATATGACATAATGCCACCAGTTGTCTATCCTATAATTATAACATGTATTTGACATGATGCTACCAGTTGTCTATCCTATAATTTTATCATATACCTGAAATAATGCTACCAGTTGTCTATCCTATAATTCTATCACATACTCGACATAATGATACCAGTTGTCTGTCCTATAATTCTATCATATACCTGACATGATGCTACCAGTTGTCTGTCCTATAATTCTATCATATACCTGACATAATGCTACCAGTTGTCTATCCTGTAATTGCATCATATACCTGACATGATGCTACCAATTGTCCATCCTATAATTCTATCATATACCTGACATGATGCTACCAGTTGTCTATCCTATAATTCTATCATATACCTGACATGATGCTGCCAGTTGTCTATCCTATAATTCTATCATATACCTGACACGATGCTATCAGTTGTCTATCCCATAATTCTATCATATACCTGACATGATGCAGCCAGTTGTCTATCCTATAATTCTATCATATACCTGACATTATGCTGCCAGTTGTCTATCCTATAATTCTATCATATACCTGACATGATGCTACCAGTTGACTATCCTATTATTCTATCATATACCTGACGTGATGCTACCAGTTGTCTATCCTATAATTCTATCATATACCTGACATGATGCTACCAGTCTTCTATCCTATAATTCTATCATATACCTGACATGATGCTACCAGTTGACTATCCTATAATTCTATTATATACCTGACGTGATGCTACCAGTTGTCTATCCTATAATTCTATTATATACCGGACATAATGCTACCAATTGTCTATCCTATAATTCTATCATATACCTGACATGATGCTACCAGTTGTCTATCCTTTAATTCTATCATATACCTGACATGATGCTACCAGTTGTCTATCCTATAATTCTATCATATACCTGACGTGATGCTACCAGTTGTCTATCCTATAATTCTATTATATACCTGACGTGATGCTACTAGTTGTCTATCCTATAATTCTATCATATACTTGACGTGATGCTACCAGTTGTCTATCCTATAATTGTAACATGTATATGACATGATGCTACCAGTTGTCTATCCTATAATTGTAACATGTATATGACATGATGCCACCAGTTGTCTATCCTATAATTATAACATGTATTTGACATGATGCCACCAGTTGTCTATCCTATATTCTATTATCGACATAATGTAGTTGTCTGACATATATGACATGATGCTACCAGTTGTCTATCCTATAATTCTATCATATACCTGACATAATGCCACCAGTTGTCTATCCTATGAATTGCTACCAATTGTCCATCCTATAATTCTATCATATACCTGACATGATGCTACCAGTTGTCTATCCTATAATTCTATCATATACCTGACATGATGCCACCAGTTGTCTATCCTATAATTCTATCATATACCTGACATGATGCTACCAGTTGTCTATCCCTATATTCTATCATATACCTGACATGATGCTACCAGTTGTCTATCCTATAATTCTATCATATACCTGACATGATGCTACCAGTTGTCTATCCTATAATTCTATCATATACCTGACATGATGCTACCAGTTGTCTATCCTATAATTCTATCATATACCTGATGCTACCAGTTGTCTATCCTATAATTCTATCATATACCTGACATGATGCTACCAGTTGTCTATCCTATAATTCTATCATATACCTGACATGATGCTACCAGTTGTCTATCCTATAATTCTATCATATACCTGACATGATGCTACCAGTTGTCTATCCTATAATTCTATCATATACCTGACATGATGCTACCAGTTGTCTATCCTATAATTCTATCATATACCTGACATGATGCTACCAGTTGTCTATCCTATAATTCTATCATATACCTGACATGATGCTACCAGTTGTCTATCCTATAATTCTATCATATACCTGACATGATGCTACCAGTTGTCTATCCTATAATTCTATCATATACCTGACATGATGCTACCAGTTGTCTATCCTATAATTCTATCATATACCTGACATATGCTGCCAGTTGTGATCATATAATTCTATCATACCACATGATGCTACCAGTTGTCTATCCTATAATTCTATATATACCTGACATGATGCTACCAGTTGACTATCCTATGATTCTATCATATACCTGACATGATGCTACCAGTTGTCTATCCTATAATTCTAACATATACCTGACATGATGCCACCAGTTGTCTATCCTATAATTCTATCATATACCTGACATGATGCTACCAGTTGTCTATCCTATAATTCTATCATATACCTGACATGATGCTACCAGTTGTCTATCCTATAATGATATTATATACCGGACATGATGCTACCAGTTGTCTATCCTATAATTCTAATCATATACCTGACATGATGCCACCAGTTGTCTATCCTATAATTCTATCATATACCTGACATGATGCTAACAGTTGTCTATCCTATAATTCTATCATATACCTGATGCTACTAGTTGTCTATCCTATAATTCTATCCTATAAGTTTCTATCATATATTCTGACATGATGCATGACCAGTTGTCTATCCTATAATTATAACATGTATTTGACATGATGCAACCAGTTGTCTATCCTTTATTTCTATCATATACCTGACATGATGCCACCAGTTGTCTATCCTGCAATTCTATTATCTATCTTACATGATGCCACCAGTTGTCTATCCTGTAATTCTATTATCTATCTTATATGATGCCACCAGTTGTCTATCTTATAATTCTAATATTTATCCTATATTATGCTACCAGTTGTCTATCCTGTAATTCTATTATCTATCTTACATGATGCCACCAGTTGTCTATCCTGTAATTCTATTATCTATCTTACATGATGCCACCAGTTGTCTATCCTATAATTCTATTATCTATCTTACATGATGCCACCAGTTGTCTATCCTATAATTCTATTATCTATCTTACATGGTGCCACCAGATGTCTATCCTATAATTATAACATGTATTTGACATGATGCCACCAGTTGTCTATCCTATAATTATAACATGTATATGACATAATGCCACCAGTTGTCTATCCTATAATTATAACATGTATTTGACATAATGCCACCAGTTGTCTATCCTATAATTATAACATGTATTTGACATGATGCCACCAGTTGTCTATCCTATAATTATAACATGTATTTGACATGATGCCACCAGTTGTCTATCCTATAATTATAACATGTATTTGACATGATGCCACCAGTTGTCTATCCTATAATTATAACATGTATTTGACATGATGCCACCAGTTGTCTATCCTATAATATATACATGTATTTGACATGATGCCACCAGTTGTCTATCCTATAATTATAACATGTATTTGACATGATGCCACCAGTTGTCTATCCTATAATTATAACATGTATTTGACATGATGCCACCAGTTGTCTATCCTATAATTATAACATGTATTTGACATGATGCCACCAGTTGTCTGCCCTATATTTATAATATGTATATGACATAATGCCACCAGTTGTCTATCCTATAATTATAACATGTATTTGACATGATGCCACCAGTTGTCTATCCTATAATTATAACATGTATTTGACATGATGCCACCAGTTGTCTATCCTATAATTATAACATGTATTTGACATGATGCCACCAGTTGTCTATCCTATAATTATAACATGTATTTGACATGATGCCACCAGTTGTCTATCCTATAATTATAACATGTATTTGACATGATGCCACCAGTTGTCTATCCTATAATTATAACATATATTTGACATGATGCCACCAGTTGTCTATCCTATAATTCTATCATATACCTGACATGATGCTACCAGTTGTCTATCCTATAATTCTATCATATACCTGACAAGTTGCTACCAGTTGTCTATCCTATAATTCTATCATATACCTGACATGATGCTACCAGTTGTCTATCCTATAATTCTATCATTTACCTGACATGATGCTACCTGTTGTCTATCATGTAATTCTATTATCTATCTTTCATGATGCCACGAGTCGTCTATCCTGTAATTCTATTATCTATCTTACATGATGCCTCAAGTTGTCTATCCTATAATTCTATCATTTACCTGACATGATGCCACCAGTTGTCTGTCCTATAATTATAACATGTATTTGACATGATGCCACCAGTTGTCTATCCTATAATTATAACATGTATTTGACATGATGCCACCAGTTGTCTATCCTATAATTATAACATGTATTTGACATGATGCTACCAGTTGTCTGTCCTATAATTATATCATTACCTTTTGTGATGCCACCAGTTGTCTGTCCTATAATGTATTGTTGTATTTGACATGATGCTACCAGTTGTCTGTCCTATAATTATAACATATACCTGACATGACATGATGCTACCAGTTGACTATCCTATAATTCTACATATATACCTGACGTGATGCTACCAGTTGTCTATCCTATAATTCTATCATATACCTGACATGATGCTACCAGTTGTCTATCCTATAATTCTATCATATACCTGACATGATGCTACCAGTTGTCTATCCTATAATTCTATCATATACCTGACATGATGCTACCAGTTGTCTATCCTATAATTCTATCATATACCTGATGCTACCAGTTGTCTATCCTATAATGTTCTATCATATACCTGACATGATGCTACCAGTTGTCTATCCTATAATTCTATCATATACCTGACATGATGCTACCAGTTGTCTATCCTACCAAATACATTATCATATACCTGACATGATGCTACCAGTTGTCTATCCTATAATTGTATCATATACCTGACATGATGCTACCAGTTGTTGTGTTATAATTCTATCATATACCTGACATGATGCCACCAGTTGTGTGTATTATCCTATAATTCTATTATATACCTGACATGATGCTACCATTTGTCTATCCTATTATTCTATTCATATAGACATGTGTTCATTAGTTGTCTATCATATAAGTTATCATATACCTGACATGTACCTAGTTTGTCTATCCTATAATTGTTCATATTAGTGACATGCTACCAGTTTGTCTATCTATGTGATAGTTCTATCATATACCTGTTGTGATGCTACCAGTTGTCTATCCTATAGTTTCTATCATATTACATGATGCTACCAGTTGTCTATCCTATAATTCTATCATAAACATGATGCTACCAGTTGTCTATCCTATAATTCTATCATATATTTGATGCTACCAGTGTTGTCTATCCTATAATTGTATTCATATACCTGATGCTACCAGTGTGTCTATCCTATTGTGTATCATTAGTGATGTTCATTTGTCTGTGTTATCATTAGTTGTGTTCATATAGTTGTGATGCTATTAGTGTTGTTCATCTATAATTGTATCATATACCTTCATGATGCTACCAGTTGTGTATCCTATAATTGTTCATATACCTGACATGATGCTACCAGTTGTCTTTCCTATAATTCTATTGTACCTCACATGATGCTACCAGTTTGTCTATCCTATAATTTCTATCATATCATGACAGTTGTGCTCACCAGTTGTCTATCCTATATTTATAATAATCATATACCTGATGTGTGTTCATTGTCTATCCTATAGTTCTATCATATACCTGATGATTCTACCAGTTGTCTATCCTATAGTTCTATCATATACCTGACATGATGCTACCAGTTGTCTATCCTATAATTCTATCATGCTAGTTGTCTATCATAAGTTCTGTTCATTACCTGATGTTGTCTATCCTATAATTCTATCATATACCTGATGCTACCAGTTGTCTATCCTATAATTCTGTCATATACCTGATGCTACCAGTTGTCTATCCTGTATTCTATATATACCTGTGATGCTACCACCAGTTGTCTATCATATAATTCTATCATATACCTGACATGATGCTACCAGTTGTCTTATTCTATTGGTTGCATTCATGGCTGTGTTGACATGATGCTTCCAGTGTGTCTATCCTATAATTGGTATATACCTTACATGATGCTGTGTCTATCATATAAGTTGTTTTGATTGATGCTACAGTTGTCTATCCTATTGTGTATCATATACCTGACATGATGCTACCAGTTGTCTATCATATAATTCTATCATGTACCTGACATGATTCATCAGTTGTCTATCCTATAATTCTATTCATATCATAGGATGTTCACCAGTTGTCTATCCTGGTTGTTATATCATGTATTCACTTGTTGTGTGTAGTCATCATTCCTATTGTTGTGTTCACTGTTTGCGTTTACATGATGCTACCAGTTGTCTAGTTCCTCCATTGTAACATGTATATGAGTTGATGTTCATCAGTTGTGTTCATTAGTTGTGTTCATTAGTTGTGTTCATCAGTTGTGTTCATTAGCTGTGTTCATTAGTTGTGTTCATTAGTTGTGTTTATCAGTTGTGTTCATCAGTTGTGTTCATTATTTGTGTTCATTAGTTGTGTTCATTAGTTGTGTTCATTAGTTGTGTTCATTAGTTGTGTTCATTAGTTGTGATTCAGTTGTGTTCATTAGTTGTGTTCATTAGTTGTGTTCATTAGTTGTGTTCATTAGTTGTGTTTCTCATTGTGTTCATTGTGTTGTGTTCATTAGTTGTGTTCATTCAGTTGTGTTCATGGATGATGTGTTCAGTTTGTTTGTTCATTAGTTCATTTGTGTTCATTAGTTGTGTTCATCAGTTGTGTTCATCAGTTGTGTTCATCAGTTGTGTTCATTGGTTGTGTTTATTGGTTGTGTTCATCAGTTGTGTTCATCAGTTGTGTTCATTATTTGTGTTAATTAGTTGTATTGATCAGTTGTGTTCATTATTTGTGTTAATTAGTTGTGTTTGTTCACATTGTGTTTATTGTTGTGTTCATCAGTTGTGTTCACAAGTTGTGTTCATTAGTTGTGTTCATTAGTTGTGTGTGTATTATTATCATTAGTTGTGTTCATTAGTTGTCTTTCATTAGTTGTGTTTCATTGATTGTGTTCATTAGTTGTGTTCATTAGTTGTGTTCATTAGTTGTGTTCATTAGTTGTGTTCATTAGTTGTGTTCATTAGTTGTGTTCATTAGTTGTGTTCATTAGTTGTGTTCATTAGTTGTGTTCATTGGTTGTGTTCATTAGTTTTGTTCATTAGTTGTGTTCATTAGTTGTGTTCATCAGTTGTGTTCATTAGTTGTGTTCATTAGTTGTGTTCATCAGTTGTGTTTCATTAGTTGTGTTCATTCATTTGCTGTGTTTATCAGTTGTTTTCTTTTGTTTTGTTCATTAGTTGTGTGCATAAAATACATTTAATCAGTTGCATTCATTAGTTGAATTCATTGGTTGTCTTCATTCATTTGTACATAGGTTTTGTTAATGTGTTGTGTTCATTGGTTGTGTTCATTCATTCACTTGTTGTGTAGTTCATTGGTTGTGTTCACTGTTTGCGTTTACTGGTTGTTTTCTTTTTTGTGTGTCCATTTGATGTGTTCTTTAGTTGTGTTATCAGTTGTGTTCATTAGTTGTGTTCATTAGTTGTGTTCATTAGTTGTGTTCATTAGTTGTGTTCATTAGTTGTTTTCATCAGTTGTGTTCATTAGCTGTGATTATCAGTTGTGTTCATTAGTTGTGTTCATCAGTTGCGTTCATTAGTTGTGTTCAATAGTTGTGTTCATCGGTTGTGTTCAATAGTTGTGTTCATCAGTTGCGTTCAATAGTTGTGTTCATCAGTTGTGTTCATTAGTTGTGTTCATCAGTTGTGTTCATCAGTTGTGTTCATCAGTTGTGTTCATTAGTTGTGTTCATCAGTTGCGTTCAATAGTTGTGTTCATCGGTTGTGTTCAATAGTTGTGTTCATCAGTTGTGTTCATCAGTTGTGTTCATCAGTTGTGTTCATCAGTTGTGTTCATCAGTTGTGTTCATTAGTTGTGTTCATCGGTTGTGTTCAATAGTTGTGTTCATCAGTTGTGTTCATCAGTTGTGTTTATTAGTTGTGTTTATCAGTTGTATTCATCAGCAATGACACTGTGGTCCTGCAGGAAACACGCATTGGTGACAAGGAAGTTAAAGCGGCATATTTTCAATATTTTTACATCGACATCATCTCGTGCAGGTCATCCTAGTTCGCGACAACATGCTGGTATGCAAGGTTAATATGTTTGAATGGAACAGAGACGCCCCGCAGGTCCATGCAGTCAGCGTGTTGACTCCCGTCACGCTCACGATCGTAAATGTTTATTCCTGCAACAGGAAGGTCGGTGCGCGTCAGTGGCAACGTTTGCTTATGTCCGGGGAAAGAAACAGCATCTACTGCACGGATATGAATGCCCGAAGAAGCCCGAGGGGTAATGTTATCACCAGCAAACAGGGGGAAGTTCTGGAAGATGCGGTGGTATCTGCTGAGCTGGTATGCTTAAATAATGGACAGTCACTAGACTGGCCACTCGACCAGGCGACTCTGACAGTGTCATTGACTTGGCTCTGGTGTTGCCTACCATCGCTTCTCTTTGCATATGGAACACACTGGGATACCATGACAGCGACCACCTGCTTTGTGTTGTCTTGGTTGAGAAGAACAGGAAAAGCAACCAGAGAAACAGAACAAAAGTTGTCAGTATGACATCAAAGGGCAGGATGCCATCAGCAAGGTTAGACTTCGTAAATTAACCCCCCCCCCCCCCCCCCCTTTCCGTAAGTAGTGTAACAAATGGACCCAGCCACCATGATGGGATCAAGATGTTGAAAGGGCATGGCTGGAAAAGAGGCAGGCTGTCAGGGTGGCATGGCTGGAAACGAGGCAGGCTGTCAGGGTGTGGCAAAAAGCCATAAAGAGTAAAACATCACAGCCAGATTTTTTGAATGACCTGAAAGATAGATTTGTTAACAGGACGACCATGACCTTCATGTTATGTGTAACACAGATCAAGAATGAGAAATGGAACGAGTATTGTAAGAAGGTATGCTCGGAAGGGTCTGTTGCAACATTTTGGAGACTCCTCAAGGCAATGAACGGCACCACTTAATGGGGTATGCCAGACTTTCAGAGCACAGATCTGACATGGCCCTACTTCAGCGGTACTTAGAGCAGACTCACCAGAAAGATGAGGCAGCCAGACTTTCAGAGCACAGATCTGACATGGCCCTACTTCAGCGGTACTTAGAGCAGACTCACCAGAAAGATGAGGCAGCCAGACTGAGAGTTAAGGCGACATTCTCGAAGTTGTGCAAGAAGGCAGAGCTGAGTTATCACTATGTTATCACCACTGAGATCATACGATCACACAACACACTGCCCCAGGCTCCGACTGCGTCTGATATGCTAATACGCCGAAAATTTCAGAGGACGACATGACAGAACTCACAGGAGAATTTAGCGGCAGCATCCAGAGTGGTCAGATAAAATAAGAGTGGCTACACAGCAACTTACTAACGCTGCCAAAACCGAAAAAAGAACACTCCTAGATTAGCGGCTACAGAATTATTACGATGCAGAACACTCTGGGCAAACTTCTGGAGAAAAAGTTGCATAGACTCAATGATGAATTGGAAAGGACTGGCAGGTTACCGTCTACACCAGTGTTGCCACTTTTCTTTGACAAAAACATCCAAAACGGAGTCAAAAAATATCTAAAAACATCTAAATTTGCGTGGAAAACATCTAGAAAAAAATCAAAATAGAAAGAGTCACAAATTACAAAGCTATTGATATGATTTACCCTATATAATCATGTCCTCATCTTTACTTAAGTCTGTCTCACAAGATCCACAGGATAAACTTAGCTTGGATGATGAAGTTAAAGCTTCAGATCCAAAATGACTCTGGTATGCTTCAGCTGTTCCAATCTCTTTTAATACACAACCAGAAGCTGATAAGTGAAACAGCCTTTTCCTACTCTTATCAAGCCGAATTTTTTATTTAAGAGGTCAAATTTCATCCTGTTTCTTAGGTTAGATTTGATAAATTCACTCTAAATGTTAAACTTCTAGAAAAACATCTACCATCTAAACGTCAAAAACGCCATCTAAATGCAAGGGAAAATATCTAAATCTGGATGTAAAACATCCAAAGTGGCAACACTGGTCTATACTTGGAGGGTACAGGCGCAGTAAAGAGACGTGCCTCAGTGCAAGTTTTCGCCTATGATGTTTATGAAGGTTTTCAGACGAAAGAAGACACATGTGCAAATGCACTAGATTCAGGGACTGGTTCTTTCTCCAGTCGAATATTCTTTAGCCATACTTACCGTCAGCGATACTCAGACTGAAAGACGCAAAAGGTGCAAAAATCAAAGCGTGGTTTCAAGCAGTGTGACAATGAAGGTGATGACAGTAACACGAGCTTCCATGTGACTAGCATCGCAGGGCTATTCTCAAGTGTGACTGCTGGGTGATTCCATCAGCAAAATCCGGCGGGTCGAGACGGCTTTGTACGCAGACAGTAGATGGAGTCATTGCAAAACTCCACTGTCCGTAAAGTTACCTTCATCTTCGTACCAGGGGATGCGGTTGTTGCTGGCAATGAAAGAACTGACAGATTAACCGGCTCTGCTTTAGTTACAGAGGGCCGGCCCATGGATGATGCCGACATTGTTAATGTCATTACAGAGGTAGGACGTTCGGAGGATTTTGGAAGCAGCACTTACACATCTTTGCTAAGAGTGCAAGAATTAGGAGTAAAGATCGGTACACATACACCTACATCCTAGTGAGCAGACATTGCACACACACACACACACACATCCTAGTGAGCAGACACTGCACACACACACACACACACACATCCTAGTGAGCAGACACTGCACACACATACACCCACATCCTAGTGAGCAGACACTGCACACACATACACACACACATCCTAGTGAGCAGACACTGCACACACACACATCCTAGTGAGCAGACACTGCACACACACACATCCTAGTGAGCAGACAATGCACACACACACACACACACACACATCCTAGTGAGCAGACACTGCACACACACACACACACATCCTAGTGAGCAGACAATGCACACACACACATCCTAGTGAGCAGACACTGCACACACACACATCCTAGTGAGCAGACAATGCACACACATACATCCTAGTGAGCAGACAATGCACACACATACACACACATCCTAGTGAGCAGACACTGCACACACACACATCCTAGTGAGCAGACAATGCACACACACACACACACATCCTAGTGAGCAAACACTGCACACACACACACACACATCCTAGTAAGCAGACACTGCACACACACACACACTCACATCCTAGTGAGCAGACACTGCACACACATACACACACACATCCTAGTGAGCAGACACTGCACACACACACATCCTAGTGAGCAGACAATACACACACACACACACACACACACACACATCCTAGTGAGCAGACACTGCACACACATACACACACATCTTAGTGAGCAAACACTGCACACACACACACACACATCCTAGTGAGCAGACACTGCACACACACACACACATCCTAGTAAGCAGACACTGCACACACACACACACACATCCTAGTGAGCAGACACTGCACACACATACACATACATCCTAGTAAGCAGACAGTGCACACACATACACACACATCCTAGTGAGCAGACACTGCACACACATACACACACACACATCCTAGTGAGCAGACACTGCACACACACACATCCTAGTGAGCAGACGCTGCACACACACACGTCCTAGTGAGCAGACACTGCACACACACACACACACATCTCAGTGAGCAGACACTGCACACACACACACCCACATCCCAGTGAGCAGACACTGCACACACATACACACACATCATAGTGAGCAGACACTGCACACACATCCTAGTGAGCAGACACTGCACACACATACACACACATCTTAGTGAGCAGACACTGCACACACATCTTAGTGAGCAGACACTGCACACACACACACACACATCATAGTGAGCAGACATTGCACACACGTACACCCACATCCTATTTAGCAGATTTTGCACACACACACACACACACGTACATCCTAATGAGTAATTTTTGTACACATACATCCTATTAGCATTCATTGCACACACACATACTAATAATACCTATTGTACACACATGCTAGTGAGAGTTTATTGCACACATACACACACCCATATCCTTGTCAGCAATTGTTGCACACACATATCCTAGTGTGCATGTACTACACACACAAACGCACATTCTAGTAAGTAGTTATTGTACAAACACATCCTAGTGAGCATTTATTGCACACACACACAACCTAGAGAGCACTTTCTTTCACACCTACATTCTAATGAGCATTTATTACACACACACATCCTAATGAGCATTTATTACACGCCTACATTCTAATGAGCATTTATTACACACACACATCCTAATGAGCATTTATTACACACCTACATCCTAATGAGCATTTGTTACACACCTACATCCTAATGAGCAATTATTACACACCTACATCCTAGTGAGCATTTATTACACACACACATCCTAATGAGCATTTATTACACACCTACATCCTAGTGAGCATTTATTACACACACACATCCTAATGAGCCTTTATTACACACCTACATCCTAATGAGCATTTATTACACACCTACATCCTAATGAGCATTTATTACACACCTACATTCTAATGAGCATTTATTACACACCTACATCCTAGTGAGCATTTATTACACACCTACATTCTAATGAGCATTTATTACACACACATCCTAATGAGCATTTATTACACACCTACATCCTAATGAGCATTTATTACACACCTACATCCTAATGAGCAATTATTACACACCTACATCCTAGTGGGCAATAACTGCGCATACACATATTCTCGTAAGCATTTATTGCACTCATACACATGTTTCCTTTTCAACCTTTGTTGCACACACACACACACACCCACACACACCTACATTCTAATGAGCATTTATTACACACCTACATCCTAGTGAGTTGTTTATTACACACCTACATCATAGGTAGCATTTTTTACACACCTACATCCTAATGAGCATTTATTACACACCGACATCCTAATGAGCAATTATTACACACCTACATCCTAGTAAGCATTTATTACACACCTACATCCTAATGAGCATTTATTACACACCTACATTCTAATGAGCAATTATTACACACCGACATCCTAATGAGCAATTATTACACACCTACATCCTTGTGAGCATTTATTACACACCTACATCCTAGTGAGCATTTTTTACACACCTACATCCTAGTGAGCATTTATTACACACCTACATCATAGTGAGCATTTTTTACACACCTACATCCTTGTGAGCATTTATTACACACCTACATCCTTGTGAGCATTTATTACACACCTACATCCTAGTGAGCATTTATTACACACCTACATCATAGTGAGCATTTATTACACACCTACATCCTAGTGAGCAATTATTACACACCTACATCATAGTGAGCATTTATTACACACCTACATCCTAGTGAGCAATTATTACACACCTACATCCTAGTGAGCATTTATTACACACCTACATCATAGTGAGCAATTATTACACACCTACATCCTAGTGAGCATTTATTACACACCTACATCATAGTGAGCATTTATTACACACCTACATCCTTGTGAGCATTTATTACACACACATCCTTGTGAGCATTTATTACACACCTACATCCTAGTGAGCATTTATTACACACCTACATCCTAATGAGCAATTATTACACACCTACATCCTTGTGAGCATTTATTACACACCTACATCCTAGTGAGCATTTATTACACACCTACATCCTAGTGAGCAATTATTACACACCTACATCCTAGTGAGTATTTATTACACACCTACATCCTAGTGAGCAATTATTACACACCTACATCCTAGTGAGCATTTATTACACACCTACATCCTAGTGAGCATTTATTACACACCTACATCCTAGTGAGCATTTATTACACACATACATCATAGTGAGCATTTTTTACATACCTACATTCTAATGAGCATTTATTACATACCTACATTCTAATGAGCATTTATTACACACCTACATTCTAATGAGCATTTATTACATACCTACATTATAATAAGCATTTATTACACACCTACATCCTAGTGGGCAATTACTGCGCATACACATATTCTCGTGAGCATTTATTGCACTCATACACATATTTCCTTTTCAACCTTTGTTGCACACACACACACACCCACACACACATATTCTAGTGAGTATTTATTACACGCACACATCCCACTGAACAGTTACTGCACACACACACATCCCACTGAACAGTTACTGCACACGCACACATCCCACTGAACAGTTACTGCACACACACACATCCCACTGAACAGTTACTGCACACGCACACATCCCACTGAACAGTTACTGAACACACACACATCCCACTGAACAGTTACTGCACACGCACACATCCCACTGAACAGTTACTGCACACACACACACATCCCACTGAACAGTTACTGCACACGCACACATCCCACTGAACAGTTACTGCACACACACACATCCCACTGAACAGTTACTGCACACACACACACACACATCCCACTGAACAGTTACTGCACACACACACATCCCACTGAACAGTTACTGAACACACACACATCCCACTGAACAGTTACTGCACACGCACACATCCCACTGAACAGTTACTGCACACACACACACATCCCACTGAACAGTTACTGCACGCGCACACATCCCACTGAACAGTTACTGCACACACACACATCCCACTGAACAGTTACTGCACACACACACACACATCCCACTGAACAGTTACTGCACACACATACATCCCACTGAACAGTTACTGCACACACACACACACACCCCACTGAACAGTTACTGCACACGCACACATCCCACTGAACAGTTACTGCACACACACACACATCCTAGTGAGAATTTTTTATTGAATATACCCATATACATGCTAGTGATCCTTATGGCACACACACACACACACACATCCCACTGAACAGTTACTGCACACACACACACACACACACACACACACACACATCCCACTGAACAGTTACTGCACACGCACACATCCCACTGAACAGTTACTGCACACACACACACATACACACATCCTAGTGAGAATTTTTTATTGAATATACCCATATACATGCTAGTGATCCTTTATGGCACACATACACATCCCACTGAACAGTTACTGCACACACACACATCCCACTGAACAGTTACTGCACACACACACATCCCACTGAACAGTTACTGCACACACACACATCCCACTGAACAGTTACTGCACACACACACATCCCACTGAACAGTTACTGCACACGCACACATCCCACTGAACAGTTACTGCACACGCACACATCCCACTGAACAGTTACTGCACACACACACATCCCACTAAACAGTTACTGCACACACACACACACACATCCCACTGAACAGTTACTGCACACACACACATCCCACTGAACAGTTACTGCACGCGCACACATCCCACTGAACAGTTACTGCACACACACACATCCCATTGAACAGTTACTGCACACACACACATCCCAATGAACAGTTACTGCACACACACATACATCCCACTGAACAGTTACTGCACACACACACACACATCCCACTGAACAGTTACTGCACACGCACACATCCCACTGAACATTTACTGCACACACACACATCCTACTGAACGGTTACTGCACACACACACACACACACACATCCCACTGAACAGTTACTGCACACATCCCACTGAACAGTTACTGCACACACACACACACACACACACATCCCACTGAACAGTTACTGCACACGCACACATCCCACTGAACAGTTACTGCACACACACACACATCCTAGTAAGAATTTTTTATTGAATATACCCATATACATGTTAGTGATCCTTTATGGCACACACACACACTGAACAGTTACTGCACACACCCACTGAACAGTTACTGCACACACACACATCCCACTGAACAGTTACTGCACACACACACATCCCACTGAACAGTTACTGCACACGCACACATCCCACTGAACAGTTACTGCACACACACACATCCCACTGAACAGTTACTGCACACGCACACATCCCACTGAACAGTTACTGCACACACACACACATCCCACTGAACAGTTACTGCACACACACACACACATCCCACTGAACAGTTACTGCACACGCACACATCCCACTGAACAGTTACTGCACACACACACATCCCACTGAACAGTTACTGCACACGCACACATCCTACTGAACAGTTACTGCACACACACACACATCCCACTGAACAGTTACTGCACACGCACACATCCCACTGAACAGTTACTGCACACACACACATCCCACTCAACAGTTACTGCACACACACACACACACACATCCTAGTGAGAATTTTTTATTGAATATACCCATATACATGCTAGTGATCCTTTATGGCAACACACACACACATCCCACTGAACAGTTACTGCTGCACACACACATCCCACTGAACAGTTACTGCCCACACACACACATGCACACACACCACTGAACAGTTACTGCACACGAAACACATCCCACTGAACAGTTACTGCACACACACACACAGTTACTGCACATCCCACACTGAACAGTTACTGCACACACACACATCCCACTGAACAGTTACTGCACACACACACATCCCACTGAACAGTTACTGCACACGCACACATCCCACTGAACAGTTACTGCACACACACACACACACACACACATCCCGCTGAACAGTTACTGCACACACACACACATCCCACTGAACAGTTACTGCACACACACACACACATCCCACTGAACAGTTACTGCACACGCACACATCCCACTGAACAGTTACTGCACACACACACACATCCTAGTGAGAATTCTTTATTGAATATACCCATATACATGCTAGTGGTCCTTTATGGCACACACACACATCCCACTGAACAGTTACTGCACACACACACATCCCACTGAACAGTTACTGCACACACACATCCCACTGAACAGTTACTGCACACGCACACATCCCACTGAACAGTTACTGCACACACACACATCCCACTGAACAGTTACTGCACACGCACACATCACACTGAACAGTTACTGCACACACACACGTCCCACTGAACAGTTACTGCACACACACACATCCCACTGAACAGTTACTGCACACACACACATCCCACTGAACAGTTACTGCATACACACACATCCCACTGAACAGTTACTGCATACACACACATCCCACTGAACAGTTACTGCACACACACACATCCCACTGAACAGTTACTGCACACGCACACATCCCACTGAACAGTTACTGCACACACACACATCCCACTGAACAGTTACTGCACACGCACACATCCCACTGAACAGTTACTGACCACACACACATCCCACTGAACAGTTACTGCACACGCACACATCCCACTGAACAGTTACTGCACACACACACATCCCACTGAACAGTTACTGCACACACACACACACACACATCCCACTGAACACACACACACACATCCCACTGAACAGTTACTGCACACGCACACATCCCACTGAACAGTTACTGCACACACACACACATCCTAGTAAGAATTTTTTATTGAATATACCCATATACATGTTAGTGATCCTTTATGGCACACACACACATCCCACTGAACAGTTACTGCACACACACACATCCCACTGAACAGTTACTGCACACACACACATCCCACTGAACAGTTACTGCACACGCACACATCCCACTGAACAGTTACTGCACACACACACACTACCCACTGCACACAGTCCCACTGCACAGTTACTGCACACACATCCCACTGAACAGTTACTGCACACACACACACATCCCACTGAACAGTTACTGCACACACACACACACTGAACACATCCCACTGAACAGTTACTGCACACCACACATCCCACTGAACAGTTACTGCACACACACACATCCCACTGAACAGTTACTGCACACGCACACATCCCACTGAACAGTTACTGCCACACACACACACACATGCACACACGCACACATCCCACTGACTGAACAGTTACTGCACACGCACACATCCACTGAACAGTTACTGCACACACACACATCCCACTGAACAGTTACTGCACACACACACACACACACACATCCCTAGTGAGAATTTTTTATTGAATATACCTATATACATGCTAGTGATCCTTTATGGCACACACACACATCCCACTGAACAGTTACTGCACATCACACACTGAACAGTTACTGCACACACACACATCCCACTGAACACAGTTACTGCACACACACACATCCCACTGAACAGTTACTGCACACACACACATCCCACTGAACAGTTACTGCACACACACACATCCCACTGAACAGTTACTGCACACACACACACTCCACTGAACAGTTACTGCACACACACACATCCCACTGAACAGTTACTGCACACACACACATCCCACTGAACAGTTACTGCACACGCACACATCCCACTGAACAGTTACTGCACACATCCCACACAGTTACTGCACACACACACACCCCACTGAACAGTTACTGCACACGCACACATACACCACATGAACAGTTACTGCACACACACACACACCATCCCACTGAACAGTTACTGCACACACACACACACATCCCACTGAACAGTTACTGCACACACACACATCCCACTGAACAGTTACTGCACACACACACACACATCCCACTGAACAGTTACTGCACACACACTGAACAGTTACTGCACCACTGAACAGTTACTGCACACACACACACACATCCTAGTGAGAATTTTTATTTAATATACCCATATACATGCTAGTGATCCTTTATGGCACACACACACATCCCACTGAACAGTTACTGCACACACACACATCCCACTGAACAGTTACTGCACACGCACACATCCCACTGAACAGTTACTGCACACACACACATCCCACTGAACAGTTACTGCACACGCACACATCCCACTGAACAGTTACTGCACACACACACATCCCACTGAACAGTTACTGCACACACACACACACATCCCACTGAACAGTTACTGCACACACACACACACACATCCTAGTGAGAATTTTTTATTGAATATACCCATATACATGCTAGTGATCCTCTATGGCACACACACACACACACACACACACACACACAATTCTATTGAGTAATTTTTGCACACATGCGTATGATAGTAAGCAACTACTGCACACACACACATCATAGTTTAGCAGTTACTGTACACACACACACAATTCTATTGAGTAATTTTTGCACACAGGCGTATGATAGTAAGCAACTATTGCACACACACACATCATAGTTTAGCAGTTGCTGTACACACACACACACATATATATATCCTAATTTAAAAATTAGGCACACACACATCCTAGTTAGAATATTTTGCAAACACACACACACACATATCCACTGAGCACTTGTTTCAGACACACATCCTAGTCAGCAGGCACTACACACATATATCCTAGTGAGCAACTATTGCACACACATCTTAGTAAGCATTTTATTGCATACACATCTTAGTAAGCATTTATTGCACACACATCTTAGTTAGCATTTATTGCATACACATCTTAGTTTGCATTTATTGCACACACATCTTAGTAAGCATTTTACTGCACACACATATTAGTAAGCATTTTACTGCACATACATCTTAGCATTTATTGCACTCACACACACACACACATTGTAGTGAGCCGTTGTTACACACATGACCATTGTCTTTTGATCAATATTGCAGCATTGTGTCGTGGCCAGTATTCCTGAGAGATATTGCCCTTGACCTCATTAGCTGGAGATCTAACCCAAGGCTGGCCGTGAGTCCAGTCAGTGGCTGCCCTGGCACAGATGATGCAACCTTGACATTCTCATCGTGTGACTCAATTGATGTAGGTGAGGCTCGGTACAGCACATGTAACTCTGAGTCCGAGCTTCCTGGAGCCCTGGCAGATGCAGCAGCCTCTGTGTCCCAGTGCCGGCAGCTAGAGACAAGACTGGCAGTGGATGAAAGCCTGGACAAGGATAGCAGCAGTAACACCATGCTGGATGACATCCAGGCTCACATTGATAAAACTCATAAAAGTCATGACTTGTACGTGAGACAAGCAGAATTAGAAGATCAGGCAACAGCAGAGTTGGCAACTCAACAACTGCCAAGTTGTCAGTCGTCTAGAGCTTCTTGCCAAACTGCAAGTTTGCACACAAGCGACCAGGGGGCAGACAACGAGCTGAGAACATCAGCAGAACTAGCTCAGTCCTTGGCTTATAGTGTTAACCACGAAATTCTCATTCCCTGGCAGGATGTAGAGAACAGGTCCAATCAAAAGAGGGGAGCTAGCAGCAGCACAAAGGATGTCTACAGAAAGTCAGAAGTGATATCAAGGCGAGCAGTGACCACCGGCTATGGTCAGAATCGAGCTGTTTCACAAGCAGGCTGTAAATACACGCCAATGACATCTAGTGGAAACCTGAAGGATACAGTCAACAGTGAGGAATGGAAATGTTAGATTGGCAACTACACAGCTTGTGGGGGTTTGGTGGATACGCACTGTAAATACACGTCAGTGGCAACTACACAGCTTGTGGGGGTTTGGTGGACACGCACTGTAAATACACGTCAGTGGCAACTACACAGCTTGCGGGTGTTTGGTGGACACGCTCTGTAAATACACGTCAGTGGCAACTACACAGCTTATATGGACTTGGTGGCTACGTATCATAATTGAGAGCGGAAAGTCAACTACACGAACTTCTTCTTCTTCTTCGCGTTCACCAGCTGTACACTCTGGTGGAAAGTTCTGGTTGTTCGTCCACTTCTGAACTGCAGTCCTGCCCCAGAACCTGAGTGTTGCGTGTGCATCAGTTTTACAGATCTGATTCACTTAAATGCAGACTGTTGGTTCCTTGCCTCTCAGGCAGATGCACTCCGACTTCAAAGGAAGCTCCCCAATTAGTCGACTCTTACGACATGCTTTTAGGTAGGCATAGGGTCTATTCTTGTTCTCTCCACGATGGGGCCCCGGAAGCCACACAGGGAAACTACACGAACTGTTAGGGCACAGTTGGAGAAACACATGTTAATTACACCTTGTATTTTAATAGCTGCAGATGTTGTTTTAAGTGATGCAAGTCTTGAACGGTTATCAGAAATATCTCTTTCTGACGATATTATGAAGCATTGGAAAGATGACCTTGCAAAAGACGTAGAAAAACAAGCTATTCATCATCATCATAAATGTCCACTGTTGCCCTTTAAGCATTGTGGGAGAGGAACAGTTTGCGCTCCAAGGCTTGATGGGCATCTTTTACTATTGACATGTCGATGTAGAAGCTCTTTAATATCATCAGTCCATCTCTCTTTGAGCGACCTCTTGATTTCACTTTAGATCATTTCATTGTAGCTCATGTGTTTGTAGTTGTTTTGACTGCATTCTTACTAGATAACCAAACCATTTGATTTTCTGTTTGATGAATTTGCTGCATGGTTTGGTTTCTACAGTCTGATATCATTTCTAACTTTGTTTCGATTAGTTAAGTTGGCGGTTTTTCGGGTTTCTCATTTCATAGCTGGTAATTTTACGTATGTTAGCCTTTGATAATGTCCAAGTTTAGCACTGGTAGCACTGTGTTGGTATGAATATGCTGTTTGTAATCTGTTTCTTGACGCTCATACTTCTATTTGGATGTCAGTTGGTATATAAGTGCACTGGCTTGTTGGCATCTTGTTTCTATTTCCTTATCTGTTCTACCGTTCCTCCCAGAATATACTTCCGAAATATTTAAATTCTGTAACTGGCTTCAGACAAGTTTTGATCATTTAACCCAATTTGTAGCCGGCGTGGAATTCTCTGACCGGCATTACTTCAAACAAGTTTGATCAAAGGTTAAAATACCGCCTTGTTAGTGTCAATGTGATCAAACCTTCAGCCATTGATTTGGCTCCTTGGTGCCAAATAATAGTATAGTGTGGACAAAGATAATATAAAATGAAGAAACTCTTTTCTCCAATTGTTTATAAACAACATCAAAAGGTTCCAATCTTTTTTTTTTTTTTTTTATTGATAATTTTTCCCAAAAGAAACGGACTGTCAAGGGGAACAAGAAATGGGTGTTTGTACAGATCCTGCTCCAGCTATGACAGGTTCTCGTTTTAACTGGTTAAAGAAAACAATTCAAGCATTATTCGAACTCACTACGTAATTCCTAGACAGGTCGAAACTTTGCCGCAAGATCTCAATGATCCACCGAAGATAAGAAACTCCACAGGGGAGCATGTACAACAGGAGTCTACCAATCATCACCACAGGGGAGCATGTACAGCAGGAGTGTACCAATCATCACCACAGGGAAGCATGTACAGCAGGAGTGTACCAATCATCACCACAGGGAAGCGTGTACAGCAGGAGTGTACCAATCATCACCACAGGGAAGCATGTACAGCAGGAGTGTACCAATCATCACCACAGGGAAGCATGTACAACAGGAGTGTACCAATCATCACCACAGGGAAGCATGTACAGCAGGAGTGTACCAATCATCACCACAGGGAAGCATGTACAACAGGAGTCTACCAATCATCACCACGGGGAAGCATGTACAGCAGGAGTCCACCAATCATCACCACAGGGAAGCATGTACAGCAGGAGTGTACCAATCATCACCACAGGGGAGCATGTACAGCAGGAGTGTACCAATCATCACCACAGGGAAGCATGTACAGCAGGAGTGTACCAATCATCACCACGGGGAAGCATGTACAGCAGGAGTCTACCAATCATCACCACGGGGAAGCATGTACAGCAGGAGTCTACCAATCATCACCACAGGGAAGCATGTACAGCAGGAGTCTACCAATCATCACCACAGGGAAGCATGTACAGCAGGAGTCTACCAATCATCACCACAGGGAAGCATGTACAACAGGAGTCTACCAATCATCACCACGGGGAAGCATGTACAGCAGGAGTCTACCAATCATCACCACGGGGAAGCATGTACAGCAGGAGTCTACCAATCATCACCACAGGGAAGCATGTACAGCAGAAGTCTACCAATCATCACCACAGGGAAGCATGTACAGCAGGAATCTACCAATCATCACCACAGGGAAGCATGTACAGCAGAAGTCTACCAATCATCACCACAGGGAAGCATGTACAGCAGAAGTCTACCAATCATCACCACAGGGAAGCATGTACAGCAGGAATCTACCAATCATCACCACAGGGAAGCATGTACAGCAGGAATCTACCAATCATCACCACAGGGAAGCATGTACAGCAGAAGTCTACCAATCATCACCACAGGGAAGCATGTACAGCAGGAGTCTACCAATCATCACCACAGGGAAGCATGTACAGCAGGAATCTACCAATCATCACCACAGGGAAGCATGTACAGCAGGAGTCTACCAATCATCACCACAGGGAAGCATGTACAGCAGGAGTCTACCAATCATCAGTAGAAGTGATTTCTCGTCTGCAATTGTTTCGGCCCACGAGCTTCTTGACAATCTCCGAGGGTGGGCCCACTTGAGTTCATGAAGCTCAGGCTTTATCTGCTCCTGCTGCACGTAATACCGGATGTTCTCAGACAGGGACAAGACGAAATTGGTGACTGTGCAACAGTACTGTAAGATTCAAAGTTTATTTACATAGTCACTGTGGTAGCATATTAGAGCAGTCATCATACCTAGACTACCAAGTGGCAAGCTTACGTTTGGTTTATCGGACACATATTAGACTTTTTTGACAAATGGCAGAGGGACACCGGCAGACAATTCGGACACGATGTACTTTTAAGGTATCAGACATTCTTTTTCACTAGATACCCGGACCAGCTCACCGAGGATCGTCCCCCCACGACGTTCCGCTGTGTCCTGAGCCAGCTCGGGGCCCTTTCAGAGGCCTCGCCCAGTTGTTTTAGTGATCGTTTTCGCTCGTTTCCTCGCAAGCCCAGTTGTTTTATCACATTGTACATAGGATCATGGTCGCGTGTTCAAGTTACCCAGGGACGGTCGGGATTCCACCTTTCTGAACACTCGTATCGATGTATTTGTTCGCCATCAGATACTATGTGAGCCGGCGAGCTATAACCGAGAAGAATATTTTGCCCTTAACATTCAACAGCGAAATAGGTCTGAATTGGGACGGACTCATGCAGGCTCGCTCCTTGTGAATGTAGACCCCGCTGGCCTGTTGCTGCTCGGAACACATGTGATTTCAGTTTCACGCTAATAATAAGAAAAACTATCCAACCGGTGAATTTGTTTAAATCACCTTCAGTAAGCACAATACTTTTTCATGCTCTTTGTATAAATCATTTTACAAGAGAAGCTTTCACAAAATAAGCAACTATAAAAGCTGACATAATGGTGTGTGACATACACCCATACGAACATACATATACATACATACAAACATAAAATACATACATGCATGCATAATACATGTATGCATACATACATATACATACATATACACACATACACACACACACACACACCAACCCACCCACCTACCTAACTAACTACCTAACTACCTACCTATCTACATACCTACACACACACACACCCACCTACCTAAACCAACCCACACACACACATACATACATACAGGCATCAGGCAGGCAGACAGACAGAGACACGCACACACACACTCACAAACACACACGCATGCTCACAAACACAAACACACAGTGACAAACAAAAACACACACGCAGACACACACGCAAAGACAAACACGTAGTCACACTTCCAGACATACAGACACACACACACAGACAAACACAGGCACAAACACACAAACACGCAGCCGCACGAACAGACAACTACAAACATATACAGAGACGCACACAGACACAAACACACACGGACACTCACATGCACAGTCACACACACTAGACACACACATATAGACACACACATAGACATAAACATTACTAACACACACACAAAGTCACATACATACACACGGACACCCACACAATCACACATGCAGACACACATACGCACACATTATCAAATAGACAAACACCTAGACGCACACAGATACACATGAAGCCACACACAGGCGCAGACACACACGCATAGACACACAGACACACAAACGGCTATACACAAAAACAGACAGACAATCACACACACAGACACACGTACACACGGGCACTCACGCGGACACCATAGAGACTTACACACAGACACACGCCCACACACAGAGACACACACATACGCACACGCACATAGACACACACAAAGACAAACACACACACTTATACAATTACACATACATATACTCATACATACATATGATCATACATACACAAACACGCCAACACGTGCATACATGTCACACATATACAAATAACATACATATCATGCACACATTTTTAAAATTATAAACTGTTAATGCAGTATGGATTATTAACTACACTTAGGGTGGCATATAATCGCTGGTAATCATGAAATTAAAAGGTTTGCGATTAAATGAGAAGAGACTCTTTGTAGTTTTCAAATTGAGTGGAAGATGGTTCCATAAATGAGCAGCAGAAAAAGCTAAACTTGTTTTAAAAAAATTAATTCTAGGTTTAGGCAAATGTCATAAACCTAATCGCTTTGCTATTCGTAGGATTGGATTGAATCAATCGGAAGATGTAATTTGAAGTATTTTGAAATAGTATTTTGTGAATGAATTTGGCCTTTTTAAAAATTAAACGTTTACTAATTGGAAGAAGTCTTAGATGTCCGTATAAGAGATTTTTCTCGACGTAGTTTCTATCGGAGACTAGATGTAAGATCCGATTTTTAGAGACAGTCGTTTGACATTAGATTTTGAGCAGCCATTCCTAATTGTGGAACAATAGTCAACATGCGTTTGGATGTAGGATACGTAAATTATTATACCTGTATTTTTGTCCAGAAAATGCTGAATTTTGCCAAGTTGATAAACTGTGTGTGCTAATTTTGTTGGTCATGGCATAAACATGGTAACTCGAGGTTAAATGGCTGTCAGATAAAACACCTAATGTTTTGTGTTCAACTGCATTACTATTAGGCAGTTTGTCAATGAAGAGCTCAGGCGGTGGTATGTGTAAAGCTAAAGTTTGTAGCTTTTGCCTAGTTGTTATTACCATGTATTTTGTTTTTATTTACAATAATTTGCATGCGATTATCTTTGCTCCATTTTATGTTTCTCTGTTTCTTTCTGTAAAGAACACTCTAACTCATTACAATTATCATGATTGATATATATATTGTACAGTCATCAGCAAACAGATCACATGTTCTACTAAGATGTAATGGAAGGTCATAAATATAAGTGGCTAAAAGTAGTGAAAGATATACTGAGCTTTTGAGGAACGCTTATGTTTAACTGTGTGGGTTTTGATTAACGGTTGCTGAAGGAGACTACCTGCTGCCTATCAGACAGAAATGACTTTATTAATGTCACTAAATTATCCTTAGTTTTTCAGGTTTTTAGTTTACTACTTAAAATTGTGTGATCAACCATGTCAAAGGCTTTCCTAAAGTCAACAAATACAAAACCGAAATGTGACCATTTTGGATGTTAAGGTGCCAGTTGTCTGTCATTTTGGATGTTAAGGTGCCAGTTGTCTGTAATTTTTGTCAACGCAGCATGTCAAGTGTTTAAGGTCTGACCCTGACTGGCTATCACCTTTTAGATCGGTGTATTTTTTAAAATGCTGAAACATTATTGTATGTATGTGTTTCTCTAATGGTTTAGATAGTAGGATAGTAGAGAAACTGGTCTATAGTTGTTAGCTGAACCAGATTTAACAAGAGGATAAATTTTAGTGTACAAGAAGCGAAAGCCCCAGTGTACAAAGAAAAATATAAAGGAAAAGAGATTCGTTAAGCGGGGACTAGAAATAGAAATATTCTAGCCCAGACAAGAGATCTTTTGTGTACAGTCTAGATCAGCAAAGCAACAAAGAATAAACTAGGCACACTAACCACAAGTCCTTATCTGAATCAAGAACAACTGGAACTATGATTACCACATTGAACATATGTTTATTTTACTTAACATAAAAACAGCGGGGTCCACAAATAACAACATTAACAACAACCCACGTGCTCGACCAGAGGCATAATCTAAAGTGCTAATTCATCTCCAGCTAACAAGGCAATATGATAATGACACCATATGCTCAGCGAGATTACTTCAACAATGGCAAAAACCGGAACTATATTTAACAAGTTAAACTTCAATATGCCACCAGACCAACAAATCACAAATAGCTACCTGCCATCCTGGCGAGAATACACCTCGACATATTACCCAGTATAACTACTAGAGACTACTATTTCAGGACTAAATATGGAAACATACCACCGCCGCCGCAAAACCAGCTTGACAATCGGTCTTCCCCTGCAGTCGCTTTTACCCATGCTGGCTAGCCCAATGTGCAAAGCCGCAACAGCTAGGTAGGTCTCCACAGGGTCCGTCCGGAAGTCAAATAGACAAATACTGAATGTTGGCCTTTTTTTACCCAGTGGCTAGGTTTCTTTGCTTCACCGTCTAAAGCTAAAAGCTTTTCCTGTTGCCTCTTTGGCCTGTGACATATTAGCCCATTATTTTTGTTGATGTCCCGGCAACTTTACAATAGATAACAAGTATTGTCTACTAATCCTCCTCCAACTTCTGTTCTATATTCCAAAGAGTTACTGGCCATAGCTACCTAAAATAAAATCATCCTCCTGACATTACGTAATCACTAGTTGCATGCAGCATCATTCATTAACATACACCCAACAATAAATGTCATTGACACAAGAGCAAAGCATAACTCGTCCCAAGGAAACTGAATAAGGAACGTATAAGTCCCAAATAAGATAGCAGTAGTAATGAAACCTCCAGTGAACATTTGCATTGGAGTTTCAGCTACAATCTGTACAATCACTACAAACCCCCCATCTACTTTAATGATGGTGATTTCATCGGAACACGTCTTTATTAGTTGAATTACTTCTCCGATGTCCAATGATTCTTCGCAGATAAGTTCTCTCAGCTATTTATTACCTCAGTCGTGGGGCTAACATTAGACTGCTTACACCACCCTTTGCCACCACCGCGTGGAAATATGAAGACGTCTGCCTTTGCCACCACTGCATGACATCTGAAGGACTTTCCACAACTTTTACCTCAGCTATGTGAAGCCTACAATAGACATTTTGGTCACTACCTCGGCTCTGGGTGAGCTTACAGTGGATATCGGACATTACATCGGCTTCAGGGAAGCCTACAAACTGACATTTTCGGTCACTGCCTCGGCTCTGGGTAAGCCTGCAATGGTCATCAGATATTACCTCGGCTTCAGGAAAGCCTACAATAGACTCACTTGTCTCGGCCGCATGAACATCGAGAGACATATCGGACATTATATCGGCTTCGGGGAAGCCTACAAACTGACATTTTCGGTCACTACCTCGGCTCTGGGTGAGCCTGCAACGGTAATCGAACATTACTTCGGTTTCGGAAAAGCCTACAAACTGACATTTTTGGTCACTACCTCAGCCAAAGGTCTACAAATTGACATTGTCTCGGCCGCAAGGTCATCGAGAGACATATCGAACTCTTGTCTCGTTCGCAGGGCCATCGAGAGACACGTCACCACTTCTGCCAATGTGTCGGCCGCTCGGCCATCGAAAGACAATCTTCTCGTCACTGCCAACGCCGCGTGGCTTCCAAATGACATTTCCACCAAATTACCTCGGCTTTGGGAAAGCCTACAGTGACATTCGAACGACATTACCTCTGCCGCAGCCTATAATGTATTGACTGGTAACCGAAATGTTAAAAAACTCTATTGCGTAATTGGCTCGGTCGGTGTACTTCCCACAAGGCTCCCTAATATATGAACAGACCTACAGTTAAACCTTGATATGGAGACAAAAATCAAAATAAACTTACCCCAAGTTTAGGTCGAAACATAAACAAGCCACTCCGTGAACAATAGACGAAAACAACTCCTACTCAACAATAGACATAGACCACTCCTAGTCAACAATAGACACAGGCCACTTCTAGTGGAACAAAACTGTTAAGTAACGTCTAATCACACAAAAATTAACTACACAGGCCTCACCTACACAAGTTCTAAACCAAATATGAATCAACATGATAATTTGAGCCGACTAGACAAGTCAAATCAAACCACTTCACAAGGCTACTCATCCGTGAACAAGATATGTAACATCTAACTAACACACGAAAAAAATCTTCGATAAAGAAACCATACACGTGGGCGCTTTACATTAATTAAATTATGTAACACACATATTCGACGTCCATGAATTATAAGAGCCCGGGGCGCCATTCAAAAACCAATCTAAAATATGAATCACTCTAATTACCCTAACTAGGACTCCTTCGTGAATAATTATGTAACATCTAACTATCCACATATCCAAAGACTGCAATATAGAAGCCCCACGTTGGGCGCCATTTGTGCTAGCGGGAGGAAAGAAGCAGGAAAAACACAGAAGATTGGAGATAAAGGAAAATTGTGATTTAGACAAAATGTAATAGTAATAGTTTCCTGCTAAACAGCAAAAACAGGAAAGTAAAGAAAAGACAAGGGCTCTTCTGCCCAGAAATCCTAGAATATTTTACCAGAACCCAGACAATGAATATCTGTATCGTGAGTTACATGATCACAACCTAACTATATGGGTACATACATCTAGACGAACCACGGACTACAGATCCTAAATTAAATCAACCAAATGAATTATAATCACATTAAACAGCTGTTTATTTTACTTAACAATGGCAAAAACCGAAACATATTTAACATGTACGTTAAGCTTCAAAATGTCACCAGACCAACAAATCACTTATAGCGACCTGCATCCTAGCGAGAATACACCCCGACATGTTACACAGTATAACTACTAGAGACTACTATTTCAGGACTAAATACGGAAACATAACCACCGCCGCGAAACCAGCTTGACAATCGGCCTTTCCCTGCAGTCGCTTTTACCCATGCTGGCTAGCCCAATGTGCAAAGCCGCAACAGCTATGTAGGTCTCCACAGGGTCCGTCCGGAAGTGAAATAGACAAATGCTGAATGAGTTGGCCTTTTATACATAGTGGCCAGGTTTCTTCGCTTTACCGTCTAAAGCTAAAAGCTGTTCCTGTTGCCTTTTTTACCTATGACGTTATCTTTTAAAAAACACGTTGACCATGTTATAACAAAAGCACGCAAAAGCCTGTCAGCAATCAGGGTCCTGGCCGCCACTAATACCGAGCAGAGACTGCTTCTGCTTCTGTTCTAGAGACTTGTACTTTCTCCCATCGAGTATGCTCTAGCTATCCTCACTGTCAGCCACACTCAGACTGAAAGACTTGAGAAAGGTGCAACACGAAGCAATGCGCATTGTTTTGGGGTGCACTGAAGACATCTCTTGTGTAGCAATGGGGAACCTTCTTGACTTCCCTACCATAAACTACAGGATCAAGATCTGGAGGGCTCGTGCATACCTCAAGATAAGACAGATCTAAAGCACCTTTTGCACCACATGCTCTTCAAGAAAAAGGGCAATAAGCTTAAAAGGGGCAAATCATGGCTGGGTAGGGCAGAAGGATGACATCATGCAGATTTACAGCCTTACAGATATTCATCCAAGTGAGGAGTGGATACCACAGTCTAAAGCACCCAGTCTCGCATTCTCCTGTGTCGTGACGCTCCATAGTAGTTGCCGGGGGCAGAATCCAGCTGCTGTCAATGCCGAGGTATGCGCGTTTATCAGTGACACGTTAGATGAGACAGATGTGATGATCTTCACCGACGGGTCGGGTTTATACGAAGACATAAGAGTGCATGGGCATTTACAGCTCGCTCTTTAGGCAGAACAGTTCAAGAAACCAGCGGCGCCTTCTCTATGACTACCAGCAGCATGACACAAGCTTTTATATGGCTAGAATCACAGGACTATTCCCGCGTGTGTGCAGAGTGATTCTTTAAGCGTGATCCGGCGGGTAGAGGTAGGCTGGTTACGCAGACAATGGTTTGAGTCATTGCAAAATTCTTCTGTGTGTGCAGTTACCTACATATTCTTAGAGAGATAGGACGTATTGTAAAGCATGCTAATATACTTTTCGTTCGGTTTTATAACTGTTTTTGATAAGAATTTTGGAAGCAACTTGTCCACGTCACTGCTAAGAATACGAGAATTGGGAGTAAAGATCGGCGAAGCCAAGCATGAGAGGCACACCGGACGCACACAGAGTCTTGTTAACCAACATGGGACTGGCGCTATTAACCGCGCGCGCTGATGAATACGTTGGGAGGGAAATCTGAGCACCTGTGGATGTGTCTGGAGTGATGGAAGATAATCTAACACATATATATATTAATAATTACAAACACAGAGACACACATGCAGGCACAGACTCATATATACAGTCACATACAGTCACACACACAGACACATATTTTTACAGACACACATACACATACAAAACAAAAAAGCACACTTACACACACACAGAAACACATACACATACACACACACATACACACACACACACAAATTTATACCGACACATACACGTGGACACTCACGTGGCCATACGCGGACACACACATGCGCACATACTTTTTACATTCGCAGACACACACGCAGACACACACATACTTTTACACAGACACACAGAGACACACACACACACACACAGATAAACACACACAGTCGTACACGCAGACACACACAAAACCTTTACGTATACAAACACATCTACACATACATACACACATAGATGTCACACTCACACACACGTGCGCGCGCAAACATAATGTCATATACACCTTTTTAAATAATAAACTAATAACGCAACATGGACAATTTATTCAAGGTGGCAAGCAGCAGTAGCTCCCCGCCAGCTCCCGTTCTATAAAGTCACGTTAACCTCTGCCAGCTCCCGTTCTATAAAGTCACGTTAACCTCCGCCAGCTCCCGTTCTATAAAGTCACGTTAACCTCCGCCAGCTCCCGTTCTATAAAGTCACTTTAACCTCCGCCAGCTCCCGTTCTATAAAGTCACGTTAACCTCCGCCAGCTCCCGTTCTATAAAGTCACGTTAACCTCCGCCAGCTCCCGTTCTATAAAGTCACGTTAACCTCCGCCAGCTCCCGTTCTATAAAGTCACGTTAACCTCCGCCAGCTCCCGTTCTATAAAGTCACGTTAACCTCCGCCAGCTCCCGTTCTATAAAGTCACGTTAACCTCCGCTAGCTCCCGTTCTATAAAGTCATGTTAACCTCCGCCAGCTCCCGTTCTATAAAGTCACGTTAACCTCCGCCAGCTCCCGTTCTATAAAGTCATGTTAACCTCCGCCAGCTCCCGTTCTATAAAGTCACGTTAACCTCCACCAGCTCCCGTTCTATAAAGTCACGATGTGCCTAACGAGGCAGCCAGAAGAGCCAGAACCTATATCTATCGACAGTCAGCGGTAAAAGAGGAAGTCAAGAAGAAGAGAAGCTCCCGTTCTATAAAGTCACGTTAACCTCCGCCAGCTCCCGTTCTATAAAGTCATGTTAACCTCCGCCAGCTCCCGTTCTATAAAGTCACGTTAACCTCTGCCAGCTCCCGTTCTATAAAGTCATGTTAACCTCCGCCAGCTCCCGTTCTATAAAGTCGTGTTAACCTCCGCCAGCTCCCGTTCTATAAAGTCACGTTAACCTCCGCCAGCTCCCGTTCTATAAAGTCATGTTAACCTCCGCCAGCTCCCGTTCTATAAAGTCATGTTAACCTCTGCCAGCTCCCGTTCTATAAAGTCATGTTAGCCTCCGCCAGCTCCCGTTCTATAAAGTCATGTTAACCTCCGCCAGCTCCCGTTCTATAAAGTCACGTTAACCTCATCAGAGAAACTCTACAACAGCACTATGTGCCTATGGTCGAGGCAGCCAGAAGAGCTAGAAACAGAACCTTATATCTCCCTCGACACCCACAGCGGTAAAAGAGGAAGTGAAGAAGAAGAAGAAGCTCCCGTTCTATAAAGTCACGTTAACCTCCGCCAGCTCCCGTTCTATAAAGTCATGTTAACCTATGGTTGGTGGAGCCTTTGATATGAGCAATCGGAAATTTGAAGTCTTGCAGTAGCAATGCCCCTCTCGCAATGCGGCTGTTTTTCGGAGATGTCGACTTAATGACTCGGAGCGGTTTGTTGTCATACCGTTCCTCAGCTGATGTCAACTTTCTGCTAACATAGCAGATCGGGTGTAGTACCTCTCCATCCAGCTGCATCCACTGGCATTGCACCTAAGAATAAAAGGCAATTTAAAATTGGGCAATTTTAAAATGGGGGGACTGGAGAAAAGGGTTTTAATCCTGGCGAAGGCCTGGTCCAACTCCATATTCTACTAGATCGTATTGGCTAACCCTTTTTCAATAGTCGCGTGAAGACTGTTGTTTCCAGACCATGATTGAGAATGATTTTTTTTTTTTTTTCATAATAGTTTATGAGCCCGAGTAGGCTTCGGATTTCCTTTTTGGTGGTAGGGATTTTCAAATTCAAAATTTTTGTAACAATCTTCTCATTCCTCTTCATCATCATCACTTTAGAAATTTTATGGCCTAAAAAATCAGTTTCATCAAAATAAATTTCAACTTTTGAGGGCTGTATAATCAATCCAAAATGTTTAGTTCTTTGAACAACAGATGTTCTGTTGAACATTAATAATGAAAATGCACATATCAATAACAAACATTGGAATAATAGAAACATTAGAACATGTTTTACGTTGATGGATCTGTTGATGTTTGACCCTATGTGCTTTTTGCTTTGAGTGTATCTGTCTGGATCAACAGGGAGTAAGTTACAAAATTTAACATTCTCTTATTTTTCTAACAGTGGCACTCGCTCTGAAATATGGACATGTTCACATGCACACTGGGAAATGGTAAAAACGGGTGCAAGAATGTCTTCTTCAGAAGAAAGGGATTCTTTGGGTTCAGAAAAGAGACTATTAATAATGTATAATCTGGTAGAGGGCGGAGTCACTGTTGTGTTGAGTCCCTCGACCCGCAGAGATGGTTTTGAAAGGAGTGGCAAAACTTCTTTAAACTGTATATATTTATCTGGAGGATGGTCAAATTGTATGTTTGTGTTGACCTCATCTCTGATGTTTGTTTGAGTGGAAGAAATAACAGTTGAAAGTTTTTCCATGCATTCTGTCTCACAGACATCTTTCTCTCTAACAGTTTGTTGTCTTGTTACAACAGTACAGGCGATGTTTGCTTGCTGCCATTTCACTACATCAATTTCAGACACATCTCTCACATTCTTGCAGTTGCCTAGAATGACATCAGCCACTGGATCTAATAACACGGCAAACTTAGTCTTTCCAGAACAATATACTGATCTGAGGTTGGCCCATGCCAACTCATACCTTTCTTTCCTTCCAGAAAACGTACGACATTCAATATGTTCTCCTGTGTAATCGCAGTCATTCACCAAGCTCTTTCTAATGCCTAATACTGTCGACCCACTGTCCCTCAAAATTGTACACTTCTGTCCATTGATGAAACCACTACTGAGATTCAGTTTTCCATCAAAGCCGGTTGCAGCATTTGCATCTCCTGTTGCTAATACATCATGGCCACAGGTCAGTTTGCCATTATCATTGAATGTCTTGCATACCTGACACTTCGTTTCTGCAAAGTCTACAATCTCTGCAGCATTTGCGGTAGACTGTTCAGGAATACCTGGGTCCGACATCATAACATCACTCTCGTTCCCACTACTTTCAGAAGTCTCTGCCGCAACACTTTGATGATATTGTTTACGATACTTGCATTTTTCCTGTAAGTGATTAATTGCACGGCAGATGCGGCATTCACGAGGTATGCCATATGAGCTTTTTCGTTCTGTTCTCCTCTTAAGCCAGTTCTTGACATGCTGTTCAAATCCTGGATTCTCCTCACACCACACTGCCTTTTACCATGCTCTGTTTTACAATACGGGCATGTGATCATCGGGCCCTTATCCTTAAAGGATCTGTGACTCTTATGGTCTTTGAATGTCCTTTTTGTAGCCTCGGTGTGGTACGATTTTTTTCTGTATACAGGTTGCACAGCAGCCCCATAATTGACATCTGAGCCTTTACCAAAAATGAAAATGTTTCTATGAGCATTGAAATAGGCTGCTCCTGATGTTTCCATTTCTTTGACTGTGCATGGCTTTTGTTCAATTAAGAATGTCATCCTGTTACTGGGTACACTAGATAAAACTTTATCTCTAATTAGTAGATCTTTTAATAACTCAAAAGATTTACCAATCCTAGCAGCTGTTATCCACTTATCAAAGGTAGTCTCAACTTCCGACATGTAGTCGATAAAGGTTTGTTCAGGTTTTGGAGACAGATTTTTAAAAGTGTTCCTATAAGATTCCTCATCTAGTGCAAAATGCTGTAAAATGCTACCCTTCACAAACTCAGGTACAATATTTTTTGCCTCCCCCAAACACGAAATTCCCGTGGGAATTCCACAGCTGACTTGACAGTCCATTATTTCAAGGGGTGCAAGTGTGCTGCTGTCTGCTGCTGTTTTTGAGTGTTCATCTAGTGTCTTATGGTGCGACATATTTCGGTTTGTTGATGCGCATTTGGCTGCTTTATGATGCGCAATTGGCATGTGAGTGCATAGCGTAGTTGGTATCACATCTGCCTTGTAAATGAAAGATGCCGTGTTCAATACCGACGTGATCCATTGTGAATTTCCTTTTTTTTTTTCAAATGAAATGTAAATTGTGTGTGTTTTTGTTGTCACAATGTTTTTTTTAAAAATAAAATGTAAATTGTGTGTTTTAAATGAAATGTAAATTGTGTGCGTGCGCGCGCGTGTGCGTGCGCGCGTGCGTGCGCGCGCGCGTGTTTTTTTTTAAATAAAATGTAAATTGTGTGTTTTAAATGAAATGTAAATTGTGTGTGTGTGCGTGCGCGCGCGCGTGCGTGCGCGTGCGTGCGCGCGTGTGCGTGCGTGTGTGTGTGTGTTTTTGTTGTTGTTGTCACAACGTTTTTTGTAAAAATAAAATGTAAATTGTGTGTATGTGTGTTTGTTGTCACAACGGTTTTTTTTCACTACATGTAAAATGTGCACTTTGGCTATGTGAACTCTATGTGCAATCGCAAGAAATGCCAATTGGGGTACTGTGGGGGGCCCTAAAAAGGGCCAATCATTCTACATGAATACTGCTGGGTTCACGCACGAATTGACAATCACAGAGATTGTACACGTTAGTAGATCTGAACTGAGGTCAAACTGCGGTGGCAGAAGAGACGGCGGACTAGTAGTCTCTCGGGGGCCAGAATCTAGCAATGTCTGCTAGTATGGTTTCAAACATGTCGCCACCCGAACGTTGAGCCACAGAAACTCACACATGTAAGATTCTAATAAATGTCTGTGGGTGCCATTCTGGCGCTTGTTTCTCTCCTTTGCCGACCTCCACAAACGTTCGATGCATTGCGTATGAGCACCTGTGGTGGGGTCGACAAAATTAATGGAGTGATTGTTTCTGCAACTTCTGGTTCTGTGCAGAATGCCATGCTGTTGCAGGAAGGCAATGCTGCTTTCTTTGTCTTGTACAGATGCAACTAGCTGTAGAAAATTCATCGTGACTGCTGCTGGAAACAATGGCAACTGACTGACGCCGGAAAAGAGAGGTAAACATACGTCATCAATGTTGACACTTTTCTTTGACAAAAACATCCAAAATGGAGTCAAAAAAGATCTTAAAATATCCAAATTTGCGTGGAAAACATATAGAAAAAAAAATCCAAACGGGAAGAGTCACAAATTACATAGCTATTAATATGACTAAAATGTGTAGCATTAATCTGTACCGAAAAGTAAATGTGACCAGTGTAACAGCTACTACATCACCCTTAGAGTGCCAGTACTACTGCTGCTACCACTACCACCACCACCGTCACAACAACAACACAAAACGGTGACTACTGTCTGTACAGGTCGTTGTAAGTGTGCCCCCGACATAAAACTCCATCACTTAACCATGGGCGAACGCAAGAGGAAAAGGGGGGGGGGCATTTGCCCTGGATTGATTGAAAAAAAAAACAAATGCTGTTGCTTGTTCATCTGCAGCAGCAACGCTATCACCAGAACCAGACCCGGACAAACTTGAAAGTGGAGATACTATGTTAACCTAGGACATTGAACTCTATGTAAAATCTACTACGAAGATTCGATCTTAAGCTCAAGTATCGTTTGCTAACTGATCCATACAAGCCTCACCCGTCATATGATTTTGAAGGCGACATGTCAGGAAGTGGAAAACGTTGTTTCAGGAAATCTTGGCTAACCCAGTATTCTCTATGGTTATCATATTCACCTAGGTTAAAAAGTGCTTTTTGCATTTTCTGTGTTTTATTTCCGCAACCAGTTCAAAAAGGAATTCAAGGTGCCTTCATTACTACTCCTTCTACAAAGATTTTAATGAATGTGCCAGAAACCATACCAGCTCAGCATGGCATCGTGGGTCTTAACAAGATGCTGAACACTTGGCGTCAACCATTAGAGATCCAAAAAAAGGGTATTATTTGTCAGATAGATAATTCCGTAAAACGAACTATTGAAGAAAACAGAAAGAAGCTGTATCCTTTTATTTCAACAATCTTATTTTGCGGAACAAATGATTTGGCAATTCGTGGGAAAGATAGCACCAAAGGAAATGTCGAACAACTTTATACGTATCGAATTGAGGGAGGAGACAGTATTTTTTAAAAAAACCCATTTTGATACAGCTGCTGGAAATGCACGTTACACATCACACCGAACGCAGAATGGTTTGATTAATTTGTCTGAACAAGCTTTGCGAGAAGACATTGTAAAAGCTGTTAACAATGCTGTTGGATTCTTGATCATAGCCGATGGAACAGCAGATATCTTAGGAGCAGAACAGTTATCACTGGGAGTCCGGTTTGTAGATACGTCTAGTGAGAAGGCTATGATTCGTGAGGAATTCCTTGGATTTTCTCCCCTGAAAGGTATGGACGCCGCCACGATATCTGATTGTATTATTCAACATTGCAAAACATTTAGTCTTCTCCTTAATAATCTGCTGGGTCAAGGTTATGATGGGTGCTCGACAATGGCCGGAAAAGAAAATGGTGTTCAGGCGAAAAATTCGAAGAATTTACCCCAAGGCTGCCTTTGTTCGCGGTGCCTCGCATATACTGAATCTCGATGAAAATGATCTTAATAATGTTGCATTGATACGAAATACTATTAGTACTATCAAAGCAATTATTACATTTTTTTCGTAAAAGCCCAAAAAGGAGGTCCTCTGTCCCAAATATTCCTATTCTGTGTGAGACAAGATGGACAAGCAAGTATAAAAGTATTCAGATTTTTTCTAGTAAATTTGCCAACTGGAAACATTTTCATTGCATGCAAGTGGAAATACACGACAGGCTGCACATCAGTTACATTGTTCATCAAAGTCCAGCACGTTTTTATTTTGTCTCAATATTATTTCTCAAGACTTGGAACCAGTTACTCAGGCTCTTCTAGCTGTTCAAGTTGATCTTCCAGAAGTCCAACTGCAAGTTCAAAACCTGCTCAGTGTAGTAAAACTTCACCGAGGTGATTCCGATAACTATTTCAGTGATATTTTTGTGAAAACACTACAACTCGCACAGAAAGTGGATATTGAGCTGATTATCCCAAGACAGAGTGGAAGACAAAAGTATCGAAGTAATCCGGGAACCATAAGTGTTGAAGAGTACTTCAAACTGTTTACATTCCATACTTAGATTCTCTAATTAACTCAACTGAGAGTCGATTCTGTGAAGCCAACAGTGCACAATTTAACTTAGCGTTGCTACATCCTTCGAAATTGTGCAAACTGAATCGTAAAAAGTTTAACGATATAATGTCTACTATTATTCAGATATACTACATTGATAATTTTGAAACTCCTTCTTCTTCTTCTTCTTCGCGTTCACCAGCTGTACACTCTGGCGTAAAGTTCTGGTTGCTCATCCACTTCTGGACTGCAGCCATGCTCCAGAACATGAGTGTTGCGTGTGCATCCATTTTACAGATCTGACTCATTTGAATGCAGACTGTTGGTTCCTCGCCTCTCAGGCAGATGCACTCCGACTTCAAAGGAAGTTCCCCAGTTAGTCGACTCTTACGACATGCTTTTGGGGAGGCAGTGGGTCTATTCTTGTTTTCCCCACAATAGGGCCCCGGAACCCACACGGGGGAGGGAAAACGCGAGAATGCAGAAGTAGACAAGATTTTATCGACTTTTACCTTTTACAAAGTTTTATCTGAGTGTCAGGTATGTGTTACTATTTTTGCTAACATTACCAGCAACAACATGTACCGTGGAGCGATCGTTGAGAACATTACGTCGTCGTGTAAAAACATGGCTTAGATCTGCAATGTCAGATAAACGTCTGTATGGATTGTTTATGTTAAGCAATTCCAGGCCGGCAACGAAACAAATAATGATTTGACCGTTGCTGGCGCTACGTCGTTCGTGGTTTGTGCGATTTATGAAAGTACTTACAACGAGCCTTGGTGATATCCCCGGGAACTGCCAATATTTTTTTTGTTCATACTTTACTTTTAGCATATTGAAATGTTTTTTCCAAGTGAAAGCCACATATGAAGGTGAGCAATTTTTTTTTTAAATCACATAAAAAAGAAACACAAAGTTAGCACAGTGAGGTTACGGTTGAAACAAAGTAAGTGTGATTTGCGCGCCCTTTTAATTAATCAGTACCGGGGCTGCCAGATATTTGAGCTTTGACCCCAGTGAGAGTTCAAAGTTTGAGTAACTGAAAGAAAAAACAATAATAACTGGAAAAAAAATATTCAACTCAAATCAAAAGCATCTAGAAAAACATCTACCATAAGAAAAAAAATATTTGACTCCAAATGAAAAGCATCTAGAAAAGCATCTACCATTTAAACGTCAAAAAGACATCTAAATAAAAGGAAAAACATATGACAAGCATCTAGAAAAGCATCTACAATTTAAACGTCAAAAAGACATCTAAATAAAAGGAAAAAACATATGAAAAGCATCTAGAAAAGCATCTACCATTTAAACGTCAAAAAGACATCTAAATGGAAGGAAAAACATATGAAAAGAATCTAGAAAAGCATCTACAATTTAAACGTCAAAAAGACATCTAAATGGAAGGAAAAACATATGAAAAGCATCTAGAAAAGCATCTACAATTTAAACGTCAAAAAGACATCTAAATGGAAGGAAAAACATATGAAAAGCATCTAGAAATGCATCTACCATTTAAACGTCAAAAAGACATTTAAATGGAAGGAAAAACATCTAAATGTGGATGTAAAATATCCGAAGTGGCAACACTGAACGTCATAGTAAAGGCGCGCTTTGCAAGAGCGCGCTTTTGCGATGTGAACAACTTGGATGTAGAGAAACCGCGAGAAACCACAACCTGAACACCCTAGAATTTATTGGGAATGTCTCCTGTGACGTCATTGTGACGTCAGGGGTACGCAAAAAATATAGTACCCAAACTCATAATCATCTAACTTCTCGACAGGAATTGTTTCTAACAGTTTCAATGGTTCACCCCCTAGATGTTTCCTGTAGACTAGTAACCATTCTGTAAGTGGTACTTCAAAGTGTTTTGCCATGTATTCAAAATTTTGTGTCCATGCCGAAATGGATTCACCTTGGTTGAAAAATTTAACCAGACCCTGATACTTTTTAAAGGAAGGCTCAGCTGCCTTTAACTCCGCTTTTCTCATCAGTACCTCGTCATCCCTATGGGCTTCTAGCTCTTTTGCCTTTAGTTCCATTGTTAATCTCTCTTTCTGTATCTCAGTGTTACTGATTATCTTTTTGCCCCTCATCAATAACTGTGCTTTGTCTCGTTCAGCCGAAGCTGCCGACTCTTGCTGTTTCAAAGCCGCTGAGAAGTTATCTCTTTCTCTCGTACTGCTAGTTCTTGTTGTTTCAAACTGACCTCTTGCTCTTTTAACATTGCCTGGGCCTTTAGTTCCTGCTCTTTTAACATTGCCTGGGCCTTTAGTTCCTGCTCTTTTAACGCAGCCTGGGCCGCTAACTGTTTTTCTATTGTATTAGCCTCGATCATTTTGGCTTTATTTTGCGCCTCTAGTTCGAGTTTCTTCAGCTGTCTCTCGTCGGCACGATCTTGTCTCTCTCTTAACTCTGTATACTTCTTGTCAGCCCATTCTAGTGCTTTCTCACCCGTGAGCTCATGTTGTCTGGCCATTTCTAAGAAGTCGGCGAGACTAGACATCTTGTAGTAGTACAACAATTACAATCAAACTGTTGCTTTGCTGACCAATAAATAAATAAACGCACAAACCAAATTATTTAAATCGCTGCAAGCACAGTTCGAATATATATATATATATATATATATATATATATATATATATATATATATATATATATATATATATATATATATTGAACTACACCGCTTTAACGTAGTAACTACAGAAATGCAGTCATAATTACAAAAAAAATAAGACTGGACAATATTACAGCTCAGATAATAAAATCAGTATAATAGCAACTGTTAAAACACCTTGGATAGTAACAGCTGAAACTCAGAATAGGAATCTGAAAGGTACTCCTTAACAATTTCAGATGAGGATGGGTGATGTGTGCACTCAAAACAATACTTATATGTAATGAACGGGATAGACAAGAATGATAGAAGAACGATGAACGGCGCCAGACCGACCCAATGGAACACCTAGGACAAGGAGAAAACCAGAAACCAACGCCACAATCAAAACCACAATCCAACTTATCTTTTCTCCAGTCCTGGGAATATGGCTGCCCGATAAAAAACACGATGAAGCAACAATGATGATTGAGGGCGAAGGGCCTTGCTGAGGATTTCTTGGACTCTCAATCAGACACACAGCAGAACATCACATATATCACGCATTGATGCACTCCAGAAAAATACTGGTCTACCGTGTATGTCGCCCTATCGTCGCCTATCCGTAAAGACGCACCCAATTTATAACACATTCAGTCGTTACCACTAAATACACACAGTCAAGACGCCAACATTAGACATTATTCACAAAACAATCACAATCTAGTGCTAACAATAAATCAGACAAGACTCGATATCACTATCAAGTGTTTAGGAGTTGATTGCGCATACGATGCCACTAATTAAGGGAACCAACCCAGCAACGCAATGAAACCAACTCAGTAGCCATATCATGAATTAAGAGACGAGCCGAAATATGTCTGCACTATGACCATAAACGAAATTACCACAAAAAACTGTTAAAAATCTATACTTTGTCAATAGTTAACCCTAGTCAGACAACACATATAATATTCTAGTAACATTCTATCTCAATCAACTACTAAGGTTGGGTTAACATCTACAGAACAACTGCCATTATGTATCAATTTGGTTCAAATCCTAACGGACGTAGCCTCCATTTTATCTGTCAAGGACCTGATATCTATATTATTGAACTAGGGCTCGCTGTACGGCCCTGTGACAGACAAACTATACCAAAACACACTCAACACATACACAAATGAAGCACACACATCATCTTTAATGAACAAAGAACAATATAGCCTAAAACAACCTCTACAGTTATGGACAGTCCCCTAATCCGGAACTCTCGGGCAGTGGCGGCAGTTATATTTACCTATCCACCCCGGGCCATTCCCATGGATGAACCAAAGGACACGATTCCACCTCCTGTACTGCAGCGCCAACTAGGCTACGATCTTCGCCATGCGAGACTCAGTGGCACACGCAGGGTGAGTGGTTCATGTATTAGCGGACAATGTCAACGACAGCACAAGACGCAGATTCATAATTCCCAAAAATCCAGGGACAAGAACACCTACCTAAACATGGTACAACCCCAACACAACTGTCTTAGCATACTATCAGCACACGAGGAATAACAACAGCTAACCAATACATACGACGACAGCGTTAACACTACACAACCTATCTGTCAATTCCTAACAAACAAAAAATACAATCTCGTCTTTCAAAATGTCCTCATCCTCGCACATACCTTTTCTCTCTCCTCGTTCAGCTCCGGTTCAAACGTGTACCTTGCACCAGTGTTCAAGCATCTCGGGTTTTCCCCGTATCATCAAATCAACTGGCTGAGCGCTGGTGCACATTTTTGGTCCGTCAAACACCAACATGTAGTTACACGACGTATTGTCTATACTCTGTCCCACAGGGCTATGACAGTTAGCCACAGGACTTGTCCTATTGTTAGCAGGATCCACCACAAGTACTTAGTTAGCCACAGGAGCTGTCCTATTGTTAGCAGGATCCACTACAAGTACTTAGTTAGCCACATAAGCTGTCCTATTGTTAGCAGAATCTACCACAAGTACTTAGTTAGCCACATAAGCTGTCCTATTGTTAGCAGAATCCATCACAAGTACTTAGTTAGCCATAGGAGCTGTCCTATTGTTAGCATGATCCACAACAAGTACTTAATTAGCCACAGGAGCTGTATTATTGTTAGCAGGATCCACCACAAATACTTAGCTAGCCACAGGAGCTGTCCTATTGTTAGTAGGATCCACCACAAGTACTAGTATTATCAGCTGTGTGTCACTGTAATCAGCTTCTTCTTCGGCAGTTCTGACAATAGTGAAGTTAAAGCTCAAAGTTAGGTACGAATTTACCATAATAAATTATACAATCCAGTTATTTCTTTGTCTAGGGCAATTTTCGAAACATATTTTTCGTCCATTTGGAAAATTCCTAAAAAAAATTGATATGACCTAGGAATTAAGTTATTGAGAAAGAACGTTCAGTCTTTAAAGGATCGACAGTTAAGTGACAATCTCTTATTCCAGCAACCAAAATGAGGATGACTGAGAGGAAACAGTTAAGTGACAATCTCTTATTCCACAGTTAAGTGACAATCTCTTATTCCACAGTTAAGTGACAATCTCTTATTCCACAGTTAAGTGACAATCTCTTATTCCACAGTTAAGTGACAATCTCTTATTCCACAGTTAAGTGACAATCTCTTATTCCACAGTTAAGTGACAATCTCTTATTCTAGCAACCAAAATGAGGATGACTGAGAGGAAACAAAAGAGATACTCAGTGATATTGAAAAAGACCATGGCAGTAAGAGGAGACTACAGATACCCAGGTAAAATTACTGTGGTCATTTTCTCATAACAGCACTCGTCGCTGGGTCAGCAGTAGAATGAAAGTAAACACTATCATTAGAGTCCCATAACAGCACGCACCCGTAGTTCAGCAGTAGAGTGAAAGTGACCATCATAGACTCATATAACAGCACTCGTCGTTAGGTCAACAGTAGAATGAAAGTGACCATTATAGACTCATATAACAGCACTCATCGTTAGGTCCGCAGTAGAATGAAAGTGACCATTATAGACTCATATAACAGCACCCACTGTAAGTTCGGCAGTAGAATGAAAGTGATCATTATAGTCTCATATAACAGCACTCATCGTTAGGTCAGCAGTAGAATGAAAGTGATCATCATAGTCTCATATAACAGCACTCATCGTTAGGTCAGCAGTAGAATGAAAGTGACTATTATAGTCTCATATAACAGCACTCATCATTAGATCAGCAGTAGAATTAACATGACTGTCAAAGTCTCATATAACAGCACTCATTGTTAGGTCAGCAGTAGAATAAACATGATCATCATAGTCTCATATAACAGCACTCATCGTTAGGTCAGCAGTAGAATGAAAGTGACTATTATAGTCTCATATAACAGCACTCATCGTTAGGTCAGCAGTAGAATAAACATGATCATCATAGTCCCATATAACAGCACTCACTGATAGGTCAGCAGCAGCATGAAAGTGTTCATTATTGTCTCATATAACAGCACCCAATGTTTCTATTGGCCAAAGGTTTTGTCTTGATATGTTGAATTTGAGGCAGTCTTGGAGAAATTATCTGTTGTCTCAGGTGCCAGTCCACATGTGCATATGGCTGATTCGCTGATTACAAATCTTGTGTACATGTGGCTGCGAAGTCAACTGTGTCCTGTTTCTAAGACATAGAACAATAACTTGCTCTGGTCTTTTCATACAATGGTAATTATCTTGTGATGGTTTTGACGATTATCATTATCATCAGTGTCCCATGTAACAGCACCCACCATTAGGTCAGTAGTAGAATGACAGTGATAATTATTATCATTGTCCCATGTAACAGCACTCACCGTTACGTCGGTAGTAGAATGGCAGTGATCATTATCATCGCTGTCTTATCTAACAGCATTCATCGTTAGGTTGGTAGTTGTTGTTGTTATCGATCCAGCGGCGCATGAGCTTTCGCCCTTTGGCCCAATGCCATGTAGTGGAATTTGCATGTTTTCACAAGCTGTTCTTTTCCTCCGTACAAGGTGTTCCACTTGTCTGGTCTCGGAGGGAGTAGCGTTCTTCTTGTCTCACTGAGTTTTGGGCACTCAAAGAGATGGTGTTCAACAGTTTCGTAGGGGTAGTTACATAGCTGGCACTCTGGGGAGTGTTGTGGCTGTTTAGGTTGGTAGTAGAATGACAGTGATTATATCATAATTGTCCCATGTAACAGCACACACCGTTAGGTCGGTAGTAGAATGAAAGTGATCATTATCATCATAGTCCCATGTAACAACACTCACCGTTAGATCGGCAGTTGAATGAAAGTGATATCATCATTGTCCCATCTAACAACACTCATCTTTCAGTCGGCAGGAGAATGACAGTGATCATTATCATCATTGTCCCATGTAACAGCACTCACCTTTAGGTCGGTAGTAGAATGACAGTGATCATTATCATCATTGTCCCATGTAAAAGCACTCACCATTAGGTCGGCAGTAGAACGAGTGATCTTTATTATTATTGTCCCATGTAACAGCTCCCACCGTTAGGTCCGCAGTAGAATTAAAGTGATCATTATCATCATTGTCCCAGGTAACAACACTCACCGTTAGGTCAGCAGTTGAAAGAAAGTGATCATTATTATTATTGTAAACTCTAGCAGAAACTCCTGGTTGTTCATCTACTTCTTATGCATTTATTGTTATATTTTAATAGCACACTTATTTACCTTCAAAATGACATATAATTCTATAAAATATGTCGCAAATTAATATAAGTAGTTTAATTTGTATAGACATCTCCTCGATAAAAACTGTAAACACATAGGGACTCCTTACTTGCAAAACAACAGGAATACCTGTTGACCCAGTTGGCCTATAAATAGAGAAGGCCGTGGTAGAATGAAAGTGATCATTATCATCATTGTCCCATGTAACAGCACTCGCCGTTAAGTCGGTAGTAGAATGAAAGTGATATCATCATAGTCCCATGTAACAGCACTCACCGTTAGGTCGGTAGTTGAATGAAAGTGATATAATTATTGTCCCATGTAACAGCACTCACTATTAGGTCGGCAGTAGAATGAAAGTGATCATTATGATTATAATCACTGTCCCATGTAAAAGCGCTCATGAATGTTGCCATCATAGTCCCCTGCACCAATCAAACGTGAAAATGCCGCCAGGGTTCATGTCTAAGGAAGGTCACAGTAGCCGTTGCTGGTTGCTAGGCTACGTTAGGTGTTGATGAAGCCAGGCCTGGAGCTAAACTTGTGCATTATCAGCTGTTATTTATATATTGTTCGATTATTATTAGATACAGGCATAATACTACTGAACATTGTCTGCTTTTATACACTGTTAAATATTTGTACAGTGCTAATGAACATTGCCAATCAATTCTAGGACACTACTCGAAACGTTCACAAACAGCTTCTGTCTGACTGCAGGAAACAGCTTCTTCTATCGACAACTTCATCTAGCCAGACTAGAGTTAGAGCGGCGGGCTGGAGTGGATGTTGGACTGGACATGGCAGCCAAGACGTTCTCAGGCGCCCCATTTGGTGTTGGCACAGACAGGTGATCATCTTTGAAATCATTTTCTATATTACGATTGATTATCATTCACTGCATTCACTATTAAAATTATGTTTTGAATTGTGTGCAAATTCACAATCATCATGATGTAGTTGTGATAATTTATTCACATTCACTACAATCATGTTGCAGCTGTGATTTGTTCAGATTCACAACCATCCTGTTGAACCTTGTGATGTGTTCACATTCACAACTATCCTGTTGAACCTTGTGATGTGTTCACATTCACAACTATCCTGTTGAACCTTGTGATGTTTTCACATTCACAACTATCCTGTTGAACCTTGTGATGTGTTCACATTCAGACCATCATGTCTCATTGCTAGTCCATATGACTAGTTCTGTTTGTGAATCTCACTACCTAAAAGCTCCTCACTTTCTCCTTCACTCTCTACTTGGCCCTTCTCTTCAAAATATAGCTCTCTAAGACCTCTTCCATTTAGTAAACGAATAATTGTAAAAAAAAAGCCAAGTACATTCATAAATGTTTAGCTCAGAACACGCCTGATTATCTTTTCTGGTTGATTCACTCCAACCCTAAGAACAGCAAACAGCTAAATTTATTGCATTTGTCAAAACCTAGAATAGATCTATATAAAAAAAAGTTTGTCATATTCTGCTGCTCATTTATGGAATCATATCCCACTAGGTCTGAAAAATATGAGTGTGTAATCATTAAACAGCAAACTGTTTTAATTCATGCTTACTAGTGATTATGTGCCACCATAGATGTAGTTAATAATTCATAATGCATTATCATTTTACATAAAGGTGTGTGTCGATATACATGTACAAGTGATTGTGTGATATGGATGTTTGAGTGCATGTGCGTGGTTGTGAATGTATAAGTGTTTGAGTATATATGAGTTTGTAAAAGTATTTGTATGCACAGGTGTCTGTGTATGTATGCGTAGGTACAGATGTTGGGTATTATGTATGTATGAGTATCTGTGTATGTATGGCAGATTGTATATTTTTGGGTGTGTAGGGTGTCTGAGGATGTATGGTGTTTGTGTATGTATGGATATGTAAGAATGTTTGGGGACATATGGGTGTCTGTGTATCTATAAGCGAGTGTGTATGATTGGGTGCCTGCGTATTATTAGGTTCTTGTGTAGGTATGGGTGTATGTCTGTTCGTGTGATCTATCTCTCTCTCTCTCTTGTCTTGTCCACAATTGCCTCACAGCGTAGTGGGGAGTGGCAGTTTTCTATCCTGGGCCAGGTATGTTGCACGTGTTGTTGTTAGTCCGTGTTGCCTCAGGATCTCTGATATATTGTCTATCCATTGTACTCTGGGTCTGCCTTTTGCTCTAGGGCAGTAGTGCTGTTCGTTGTATGCTCGTAGAGGCAGTTGGTCGGTTTGCATTCGCATCAAGTGGCCAAGTGATGTATGTGATGTATAAATTTGTTGGTTTTTGTGTGTGTTTGATGTATGATATGTGTATGCATGTGTGAGAGTGCATGTATGTGTGTGTATGAGTTTGAATGCATGTGTGAGTGTATATATATGTATATGCATGTGTGGGATTGCGTATATGGGTTTGGATGCATTTGTGTGTATGGCTGTGTACTTGTGTGTGTATTAGCACATGAGCGTATATAGTAGGTGTTTCTTTATGAATGAGTGTACGAGTGTTTGTGCACAAAACAAATATTTATGAGTGTGTGTAAATATGAGCTGTTGTGTGTGTATGGGTATTTGTATATATTTGGGTACTTTTGGTGTTCATGCTATTGGAAATGTGTGGGTGGCTGACTGAATATATGGGTGATTTTGTATGCATGGGTGAGTGTGTATATATGGATGAGTGTGTATGCATGAGTGATTGTGTATAGATGGGTGATGATATATGGTTAGGTGCATGTCCATGTATGGGTGTTAGTGTATTTGTGGTAGTTAGTGTATGTATGGGTGTTAGTGTATGTGTGGTAGTTAGTGTATGTATGAGTGTTAGTGTATGTGTGGTATTTAGTGTATGTATGGGTGTTAGTGTATGTGTGGGTGTTAGTGTATGTGTGGTAGTTAGTGTATGTATGGGTGCTAGTGTATGTGTGGTAGTTAGTGTATGTATGGGTGTTAGTATATGTGTGGTAGTTAGTGTATGTATGGGTGTTAGTGTAGGTATGTGTATCTGTAGGTGACTGTGTATGAATAATTTATTGTGTATGTAGGGATGTTTGTGTATTATGGATCTGTATGAGAATGTATGGGGGTCTATGGCTGTATGGATGTTTGTGTATGATTAGATGCCTGTGTGTGTATGTGTGTTTAAGGATGTGTGGATGTTTGTGTGTGTATGGGTAACTGTGTGACAAGGCGCTTGTGTATATAGAGATGTTTATGTATTTATGAGTGTGTGTATATACTGTTGTTTGGGGTTTGTATAAATTTAAGTTTAAGTATGAATATGTATTCAGGTGTGGGTATATTTGGGTATGTATGAATGCGTTTGCATGTATGAGTCTATTTATGTGGATATATCGGTGTGGGTATTTTGTATAAATGTGGGTATCAGTGCATGTGTATGTGGATGTGGATGCACATATTGTGTGCTTGTGTATGTATGTGTGCATAAAGAGGATTGTGACTGTGTGTAGGAGTGTGTTTATGAGTTTGAGAACATGCATTTGTAGGCATAAATATGGGCACATGTATGTGTCTGTATGAGCATGAGTGCATGCATGTATTCTTATGAATATGTATATATGAGCTTGTGTATGTACATGTATGGATATGCTGGTGTCTGTGTATATGTGGGCATATAAGAGTGTATGTATACATGTATATTCAGAGTGTGTGTGTAATTGTGTATGCAAGATGCTTATATGCATTATTTCAATATGTATACATTTTTTTAATATAAACATAACATGCATTATTGATAACATACAATTGTGGCCTGAAAGATGAGTGCTTTAAATGGGAACATTGAAGACAGGCCTGCAAGCCCAGTTTGTAACTCTTTGAAACTGAAGTTTGTTCATTTATTCGTTAGTTTGTTTGTTCTTCTAGCATTGAGCTGGCATCTAAACAACTTATAGTTGTTCTTAACATGTGATAATCTATTAATCTATGCAACAAGCCTCTCCTCTTCCAATGTTGAGCTGGCATCATAACAACTTATGGTTTTCCTAACATGTGGAACTATATTGCTAGTATGTCCTCTTCTAGTGTTGAGCTGGTATCTCAACAACCTATGGTTTTCCTAACATGTGGAACTATATTGAATGACATTCTGCCCACTCGGAAGTGTCAGTAGATATCTGCAATACAGCGGTCTCTGGGAGGCATCATCTTTTAAGATTCAAATTGCAAGGTTCATAAGCCGGACACAGTATTGATGTGCAATAGAAGACACCACTACACAACTCAATGACAATTGCGCAGTCACTCAAATTATATGAATATTAAGAAGATAGCTGTATCAGTAAACAACTTGGAAATGATTCTGACACTGTGAGAAGTTAAATTTAGGGAGACTGTCTGTGATGCTTGTCACTACAAACTTGAGTGTCATTTTGAAGGTCACTGTCCTAACAGTTTTGTGACCACTGATGGGTGTCTTTTTCTGCTACATTCCACGATCTCAATTGTTCCATAAACACAGGTTACGATGAAGTGGATTAAATCACTTAATAGTATTGAGCCAAAGTGCAGAAAATAGAAGACACCAGCCTTAAAGACATGGCACTCCACAGACAAGAATGTTAAACTGTTCCAACAAGTAAAATTATACAGACAGCATATTATTGATTGGATATGCTGGTATACATACATACAACTGGGGTTAGCTGGTCAATGATTCTGACAAAGGTTGTAATCTCGCTCTGATTGAAAATGCAAAACAAGATACTACACACAGAGAAGTGGAATGAGGTGTTATTATCAGTTTCATGGAAGATAAAGCAGTGGGTGGCAACAGAGATCAACAACAAACTTACAGTGGGTCGAGGGTCATGGAGACTCTGGGCTTTAGTGGCTAAGACTCTCGGGCAGTGGACCACACCAGCTATTCCCCCTTGTGAGTCTCTTGGTCTAGCCTTATAGGTGAAAAAGGAGCACTCAGGTGGTCAGTCCTCTGACCTGGCAAACCTTTCTACAGTCAAGACTGTTGTGCGTGACCGAAAAGGCACAGCCTTCAAAAAGTGACCCCCCTTAACCAGGACCTTGTGGTCCTGGGACAAAACACAACGGATCTAGAGGAGACAACCTCGATAAAAAAACCTAAGCCTAAAGTGGATCTACGTGCTGAGGGGCTGAATAGCTGTGGAATAAGCAGTTGTGAATGTGAACGTCTGGTCAGTGGGAGGGCTGGCACCAGGCATATGGAATCCATAAAGACATCCATTGCCTCTTCCCTAGCAGGCAGGCTCTACTAGTGTGACTGGTTACTTCCTGCCCCATAACAACTTCAACATATAGATGTTTCATTTTCATTTGATAAGAATTGTTGCCGGAGCTACGGAGCATATGCTCTGTGCTTAACATCATCTTCAGGAAGCAACAAAGAGAGGGTGAAGAGGAGAAAATGAGGAAATGGTGAGAAGAGAAAGCAGAGAAATAGAAGGGCAAGAGCCAGGAGATTTAGGCGAAAAACAGAAGGGCTGGGGTTCAATCATGTGAAAGTGTGTTTTTAGAACTGTCGTAGTGCCAGACAGAGAGGGCCCATACTGTCGTAGTGCCAGACAGAGAGGGCCCATACTGTCGTAGTGCCAGACAGAGAGGGCCCATACTGTCGTAGTGCCAGACAGAGAGGGCCCATACTGTCGTAGTGCCAGACAGAGAGGGCCCATACTGTCGTAGTGCCAGACAGAGAGGGCCCATACTAGAGAGGTTAATTTACCAATTTGATATAATCATGTTTCAGGAGCTGAATGCAGATAAATATCATTGCCCTGGATATGTCAGCTACGTAAACCCTGCTGGGCATCATGGGAGACATGGGCAATGTCTGCTGGTGAAGGAGGGCTTGAAACATGTGATGTTTGATCTGAGTCTCTGGAACGAACGAACGAACGAACGAACGAACAAACGAACATACTTTATTTTTAAAGGGTTACAAATTGGGCACGCAGGCCTGTCTGACATTCGGCCCTTTTAAGCACTCATTTTTCAGAGTACCAATGCCTGTTATCTAAAATGCATGTTATGGATATAGAATAAAAATATACAATATAGAATATAATCACTACATCATGTGTACACAATCTTACACACTCTCCCATTCTCATACATGCACACTCATATACCGACATACCTAGCACATACATACATACATACATCCATCCATCCATCCATACATACATACATACATAAATACATACATACATCCATCCATCCAGAGACATACCCATACATAAATACAGACATACATACATACATACATACATACATTTTACATGTACATACATACATACATACATACATACATACATACATACTACATACATACATACATACATACATACATACATACATACATACATACAGACATACAACATACATACATACATACATACATACATACATACATACATACATACATACATACATACATACATACATACATACATACATACATATACATACATACATACATACATACATACATCTACATACATACATACATCATACATACATACATACATACTACATACATACATACATACATACATACATACATCATACATACATACATACATACATACATACATACTACATACATACATACATACATACATACATACATACATACATACATACATACATACATACATACATACATACATACATACATACATACATACATACATAAACGCATCTACATATATACAAAAACAGGACACACACATACATATATGGACATAAATGCACACACACATTCCATACATACACACCTACACATGCATGCATGCATACACACACATACAATCACATGTGACAGGAGGGCATACTTAACACATACATACACACATCAATACATACACCTACATCTTTACACACATTCATGCTTACATACCTAAATACACACATGTACACCCACATACTTATACATCTACAAATGCATACACACATCCACAAACATGCATACATACACACACCCACATACATGCCGACACACATTACATACATACCCACACATGCATGCATACACACAATGACGCTAGAGAGGTGCAGGGAATACAGGTGGAGATTGGTGGCCTGTGTTGGAACATAATTAATGTATATGCTGCTGTGGGCTCTTTAGTTACAACACAACAGTGGGACTGGCTTAAAGACCTGGAGATGATTTCTGGCAACAGGCTCCTCATTTGGGGGGATTTCAATGCACAGAACAATGAATGGGACAGTACTTGTAAGTTGTCCTTGCTGATGCCATGGTTGATTCAGACCTTGTCTGTTTAAATGATGCGACACCAACTAGAATGGCAATGAGGCCCGGCGATGCAGACACAGCTATTGACCTGGCTCTGGTTACCCAGTCAGCAGTACTGGACACCAAATTCACTGTCCTGGGCGATCATGGAAGTGACCATCTGCCATGTTCGGTATTGATTTCCAAATTCAGGAAAGTCAAGGCTTCAAGAGCTGCTAGGCCTTTCAAGTATGATCAGACTAACATTCTTCTTAGACTCCTCTGACAGAGGGCATGTAAGAGGGCCGGCAGATCTACTTTTGTGCAGCCTCCATGGTGGACATCAGAGGTTGAACAGGCATGGAAGTTAAAGAGAGCTGCAGTAAAGCATTTAAAGAAAGTACGACAGACAGCACTAAGCTCACAGGAGGAGTGGAAGTGTGCGGAAAGAGATGAGAGTCTTTTTAAGCGCTGTGCGGCAGAGGCCAAAAAAAGCCAAATAAGTAAAGTAAAAGTAAAGATCCCTTTACACGCTCTTAGGCGCATCGGGCATTTGGGAAGAGCACCCATATTTTTACAGACCAATCAGCACTCGGTGGGTAATGTCGTCAGCATTACGCCGGCCGTCTTTACTTTCCCAGGACAGCCCATCCTGGTACCCATTTGAGGCTGGGTCGACCTGCGGCGTCCCATACCACGATAAAAATCCACGCAGCCCGCAGTGGGTTTCGATCGCGGTACGTTGGATTACGAGTCGGACTCGCAACGCCTTAGCCCTGGACGCCGCAAAAAAGCCAAATGGGAGCATTTTATTGATGAGATTGGGAGCGTTAGGACATTGGGAATGTTTTAGAGGCTACATGGGCAGATACTCAAGAAAGATCAGCCTAGAGTAGTAGGAGCAATTCATAGAGATGACGGTATGCTATTAACTACAGACAAAGAAAAGGGGGAGGCTTTCCTGAAGAGGTTCATTTCACAGACAGACCACAATAATGGAGATAACAGAGATAGAGTTAGAGAAGATCTGGCAGCCATCTTAAAGAACAAACCTTATGAAGACATCATACAGGTGGGAGATGTAAAAAATGTTCTGAAAAGGGCGAAAGACTCTGCGCCAGGGCCTGGCGGTGTTAGATATTCCCACATGAAATACATGAGTGATGCAGACCTGTTGGAGATGACTGCTTGCTTCAACCAGAGCATTAGGACAGCTTCATCCCCAGAAGAATGGATGCACAGCTACCTGATTCCACCTCCTAAGCCTGCAAGAATCATTCAACACTCGGGGGCTTTAGGATCATAACCCTACAAAACACTTTTGGTAAAGTGCTGGAGAAGATAGTGGCTGGTAAGCTAAAAAAAAATTTGGAACAGAGTAATCTCCTTCCACTATGATTGGGAAGTTACCGGCCGGGGAAGGACACATGGTCAAATGCAGCCACTTTTTCCTTTGATACCTTTGAAGGTTTTCAAAACAGACAGAAAAACAGTGGCAGTGGCACTTGATTTAGAAGACGCTTACAACAGAGACAGATACAGTATCTTGATGAATGCGCTTATGGAGAAGGGAGCCTGTCCTTGGTTGGTGAATTGGATAGCAGCTGTTTTGTATACTCGACGGGTAGCTCTCAGCCTGGGTTCATGGACCTCTGAACCATGTATTATAGCTCCAGGACTACCAGAGGGATCTGCAATTTCACCTGTACTATTCAATGTTTTTACGAGCAACATTGCCTGCCTGGAAACACCTGGAGTGGGCAGAATATTGATATTTTCAGATGATATTCTTGTATATAGGAAGGGGAGAGATCGGAATCAAAATAGCTGAAGAGTTACAGGCAACAGTAGATAAGATGATTGACTGGTGTACAGAGCTGAGCGCCGTAATCAACCAATAAAAGGCAACCATCCTTAAGGTTGTTCCGTACATGAGGATTTATATTGCAAGTATCTACTCTTCTAGTGTTGAGCTGACATCTCAACAACTTATGTTTGTTCCTTACATAAGCATCTATTCTACTAGCATTTTACTCTCGTCAAAACAAGGTCTTGCATTGATGAGTTGGGAAGTGTTGTAGGCTGTTGATGATTAATTGTCACAAACTGTTCTATGTCAAGTGTGACACCTCTGGTCACCTCCTGTTGCTTCACCACAAAGACTGGTTTCAGACAGTCATAAGTACTGCTGTACTGTCTTGAGGTAGATGTTGTTGGGTACTAACATAAGATGCAGTTGCCAGACAATGGTATACTATGCTTTGTGATTCTGGCACTCCTCCTGATAGGTCATCATACATCCTGTGAACAAAATGATACCAGAATTAGCTAACCATTAAACACTGTACTCTGTTCACTCTCACTTCACAAAGCAACATCAGTCAAATGCTCAGATGATAATATTGGGCTAGTACAGACCCAAGAGGGCTGTATACATTTCCCAGTGACTCTTAGCAGCAAGGATTGATAGTAATCTATTCTGCCGAATACTTCTGCACTAGTGACAGTGCTAGACTGCCTATTTAGCAAAAAGAGTGCCAACAATCAGTCTTTTTCCATTACACAGTACCTATACTCACACAGACATACCAAGGATATATGAATACATAAGTAGGAAGAGCATTAAAGTATCAAAAACAGGACTCAAAATTTCCTCTACTGACACCAGCCATTCTTTCTCTACAATGACCCAGGCGGAAGTTATGTCATTCTCTGTAACTCCAAATGCCACACTATGACTAGCATTGAACTGTGATCTGGATCAACTCGGTCGTTCAGTTTCTTCTACATTTAATTGTATACACATGCATAGGACATGATCATCTCATATTTATAAAAAAAAAGAATACATGAAGTCCAGTCTGTCTGGACCATCCACTGAGGGAATATAAGAAGATAACCCCGATCGGCCTGTCGGTGAACGCTCTGGATTCAGTCATTAAATTGTCTGGTGGCTAAGTGCAGTTGCTTCACATAGTTACACCCGTTTTACACTCAGCAGCAGGGCAGCGTATTACAATTATATTAATCTACAATGTACTTACCCATGCTTATTGGAAGTTTCCGGTGAACTGTAGACTTTCAAAGAAGGTGCTGCTAGACTTTCAAGACAAGGCGAAACCCGTCTGTATGCTGGGGAGATTGAGCCACGAATGTTAATTTCAATTTTAGACTTGCCTAAGTCAGAAGCCGGAAGAATTCCTTCCGCGAGCAGGCGGTAGTCCAGCTGATGGAAAAAGACCTTGTTACTCTTAGAAATCACTTACCTTTGAGTCAATTCATAACTCACTCCTAATAGATTTAGGAACGAACAGTAATTATTCTGACATCTTGACCCATACCTATTAAAGAAAGACTAAATACTTAAAGTCCAAGATTTGAAAATAGCTTATTTACATAGAGGTGTACAAGATGTTTGCAGATCTAAGACCAGAGGCTGTTCTGTTGTCACACCACATTTCCTCCTCAAAATCAGGAGATTGTATCGGTACCTGCTACTAACAAGCCAGGCAAAAAACAGAATCACAGCAAAAACACTGAGCTTTTTTTTTTCAGTCCTGTATGCTTGACTCCACTCGTACAGGAAAAAGTTGATGTTGATGTCGAGAAGGAAAAGTTTTGACAAGCTTCAGGTGACCCTGCTTTCAGATGTTCAGATTCACACAGATTAGGGGAAAAAAATAGGTATCCACTTTTCCACTGTCATAATCTATGTTAATGATATATGTGAGGGACACAATGTTATAACTTTTGCAATAATGTTGGTCATCTTGTGTTATTGACTGAAGGTGAGGGACAGTATGCAATAACTATCGCAATTATGTTGGTCAACTGTTATTACTGACTTTGTGTGAGGGACAGTATACAAAGACTATTGCAATACTGTTGGTCACCTTATGTTACTGACTTTGTGTGCGGGACAGTATGCAATAACTGTTGCAGTACTGTTGGTCACCCTGTGTTGCTGACTTTGTGTGAGGGACAGTATACAAAGACTATTGCAATACTGTTGGTCACCTTATGTTACTGACTGTATGTGAGGAACAGTAGGCAGTAACTTATGCAAGTATGTTTCTCACCTTGTGTTACTGGCCTTACAAATTCAAATATATTTATTAAACTAATAGTAATAGTTTTCACAAAAATACTATCTTTTTCAACTTTCAGAGTTATAATTAGGATATATAGGATTGATTGTATTTTCACAAACTGTATCTTTCTTCTATTGACAACAAACATCTTTCTATCATTGACAAAAGTGACTTTACCATTTAAAACAAATATCACCATTTACAAGTGTCCTTCTACAACAATGTTCAGATTCGATCTAAATGGAATTCACCCACGGAGACAACTGCCAGGAATGATTAACCAAACAACAGATGATGATAAGCATTTTGTGATGGCTGTGGTATGTAATTTACTACATTAGTCCTATATTTCTTCCAGCTGTAACATATAGTATACTATAGTCGTATATATCTCCAAACTGTAGAATATGCTATATACTTCTCAACTGTAGTCGTATATTTCTCCCACATGTAGAATATGATACATACTTCCCTTAGCTAATCATATATTCCACCTAACTTTAGAATATTTCCACTGCTCTTCTTTGGTGGTATGTTTCTCCCACCATAGAATATATCCACTTGTCTACTGTAGTCATATAGGACCTAATTCTCCCATCTGTAGAATGTGATAATACTTCTCTCCTGCAGACGTGTATTTCTCGGAACTTTAGAAAATTATATATATTTATCTACTGTAGTCGAATATTTATCCAAACTGTAGAATATGGTATGTACTTCTCTACTGTAGTCGTGTTTATTCCCCAACTGTAGAAGATGATATATATACTTCTCTACTGTAGTCGTGTTTATTCCCTAACTGTAGAAGATGATATATATACTTCTCTACTTCAGTCGTATATTTCTCCCACCTGTAGAATATGATATGTACTTCTCTCCTGTAGTCTTATACTTCTCCCAAGTGTAAGATATGATAAGTACTTCTCTGCTGTACTAGTTTATTTCTCCCAACTGTAGAATATGGTATATACTTCTCTACTGTAGTCGTGTATTTCTCCCAACTGTAGAATATGGTATATACTTCTCTACTGTTGTTGTGTATTTCTCCCAACTGTAGAATATGGTTTATACTTCTCTACTGTAGTCGTGTATTTCTCCCAACTGTAGAATATGGTATATACTTCTCTACTGTAGTCATGTATTTCTCCCAACTGTAGAATATGGTATATACTTCTCTACTGAAGTCGTGTATTTCTCCCAACTGTAGAATATGACATGTAATTCTCTACAATAGTCGTTTATTTCTACCAGCTGTAGAATATTAAAAATGTTTCTCTACGATAGTCATATTTTTCACCCACCCAGGGTAGAATATGATTTATATACTTCTCTACTGTGGTCATGTACTTCTCCAAAATGCAGAATATGATATGTACTTCTCTTCTGTAGTCGTATTTTCTCCTCTAACTCCATGACGTTTCAAAAAAAATATTTCAATTTATGTGCTTCTCTACTGTAGTCTGTATATTCAGCTCTTGAAGTATGGATGCATTTGTTCTTTTCCTAACTGTAGTAGAACCTGTCTGGTATATTGAACTTCTCTGTTTCCCTTGTTTGTAAGTGTCCAGGTCTAGTATGTTTGCAATGGGAAAGATCTCTTTCAACACCTTTGTAAAATATAATTTATTCAGTTGTTTTAGTGCTTGAAGAGCAATTGATAGTCGTTATTTCATGTGTCACCATTGTTGGTAACCAGTGACCAAGATATTCGAAATTTTCCACGACTTCCAACTGTAAATATCCATGGCAGTTTTGTTTGTATGTTTGTTATGCTGTCTCTGTTATGATTTTCACTAGTCTTTGGAGTATACATTTTGTGATGTTATAGTAATACTGTATCATCAGTTCTTACAATACTGTAAAATGGTATATGCTTCTCTATTATAGTCGTATACTTCTTACAACTGTAAAATATGGTATATGCTTCTCTATCATAGTCGTATACTTCTTACAACTGTAAACATGCACTTCTCTATCATAGTCGTATACTTCTTACAACTGTAAAATATGGTATATGCTTCTCTATTATAGTCGTATACTTCTTACAACTGTAAACATGCACTTCTCTATCATAGTCGTATACTTCTTACAACTGTAAAATATGGTATATGCTTCTCTATTATAGTCGTATACTTCTTACAACTGTAAAATATGGTATATGCTTCTCTATTATAGTCGTATACTTCTTACAACTGTAAAATATGGTATATGCTTCTCTATCATAGTCGTATACTTCTTACAACTGTAAAATATGGTATATGCTTCTCTGTCATAGTCGTATACTTCTTACAACTGTAAAATATGGTATATGCTTCTCTGTCATAGTCGTATACTTCTTACAACTGTAAAATATGGTATATGCTTTTCTTCTTACAACTGTAAAATATGGTATATGCTTCTCTATCATAGTCGTATACTTCTTACAACTGTAAAATATGGTATATGCTTCTCTATCATAGTCGTATACTTCTTACAACTGTAAAATATGGTATATGCTTCTCTGTCATAGTCGTATACTTCTTACAACTGTAAAATATGGTATATAGCGTATACTTCTTCTGTAATAGTCGTATATGCTTTCTATACGTATACTTGTACAACTGTATGGTATGCACTTCTCTATCATAGTCGTATACTTCTTACAACTGTAAAATATGGTATATGCTTCTCTATCATGGTCGTATACTTCTTACAACTGTAAAATATGGTATATGCTTCTCTATCATAGTCGTATACTTCTTACAACTGTAAAATGTGGCATGCACTTCTCTATCATAGTCGTATACTTCTTACAACTGTAAAATATGGTATATGCTTCTCTATCATAGTCGTATACTTCTTACAACTGTAAACATGCACTTCTCTATCATAGTCGTATACTTCTTACAACTGTAAAATATGGTATATGCTTCTCTATCATAGTCGTATACTTCTTACAACTGTAAACATGCACTTCTCTATCATAGTCGTATACTTCTTACAACTGTAAACATGCACTTCTCTATCATAGTCGTATACTTCTTACAACTGTAAACATGCACTTCTCTACTGAGGTCTTTTATTTCTCCCAGGTGTAGAATATGATACATACTTCTCTACTATAGCCATATATTACTCCCAGGTGTAGAATACATGCACCGCTCTACTGTAGTCATTTTTTTCTTCCAACCATAGAATTTATCTACTTGTCTTCTGTAGTTGTATATTTCATCCAAATGTAGAATATGATACATACTTCTCTACTACAGTCATTTATTTTTCTAAATTTTAGAAAATGATATATATTTATTTACTGTAGTCATATTTTTCTCACAAGTGTTGAATATGGTATATACTTCTGTAGTCAAAAATTTCTTCCAACTATAAAAGATTATATATTTTTCTCTACTATAGTCATTTATTCCTCCCACCTGTAGAATATAATATGTACTTCTCTTCTGTAGTCTTATTGATACTTCTCCTAGCACTAGAATATTTCCACTTTACTACTGTCGTTGTAGTTTTTTCCTAGCTTTAGATAAAATGAAACATACTTTGCTACTATAGTCATATATTCCTTCTACCTATGGAATATGTACTTCTCTAATATAGTTGTATATTTATCTTAAACGTAAAATTTTATATATACTTCTCTACTAAAGTGATATATTTCTCCCACTTGTAGAATAATGTATGTACTTCACTACTGTAATTGTATTTTTCTCTCATCTGTAGAAGATGGTTTCTACTTCTCTGCTGTAGTCATATTTTTCTAGCAGTTGTAGAATATGATATATACTTCTCTACTGTAGTCGTATACTTCTCTGAGTTGAAGAATATATTAACTTTCTACTGTAGTTATATTTTTCTCCCAGCTGTAAAATATGGTATTTACTTCTCTACTGTAGTAATATATTTCTCCAAAATGTATAATATTTTTAATTCTCTTCTGTAGTCATATATTTCTCCCAGCTGTAGAATATTTCTACTTCTCTATTGTATTCGTAAATTTCTCCCAACTGTACAATATTTTCACTTTTCTAGTCATAGATTTCTCCCAACTGAAGAATACATCTTCTTCTCTACTGCAGTCGTATATTTCTTCCAACTGTAGAATATGATATATACTTTTCTACTGTGTAATATAATTCTCCAAACTGTAGAAAATGATATGTTCTTTTCTACTAAAGTCCTTTTTTTCTCCCATCTTGAGAATAGGATATGTACTTCTATGTAAAACGTTAAAATAATCATGCAAGTAAGCGATGAGAAGATGAGACAATAGAGAACGGTTAAAGCATTGACAAAAAGGAATGAATGATACCCCCAAAACATAGAAGAGGCCCTGCGACCCGCCGAGGCATGAATGGGATGGAAAGTCACTCTCTTTCTGCACAAGTATCTGTAGTATTGTTCCTCTGTAGTGTTGTTCCTCTGTAATGTTGTTCCTCTGTAGTATTGTTTGTCTGTAGTATTGTTTGTCTGTAGTATTGTTTGTCTGTAGTATTGTTTGTCTGTGGTATTGTCTGTTTGTGTAATCTTTAAATATGACAGCACAAGGCAGGCTGTGGTGGGCAGAATAAGGCGTCTGAAACCTGGGAATCAACACAGCAAGAGGACAAGCTGGGAACAACCTCCTTGGTTGAACGCTGATGAAGAAAAGATTTGTGCAGACAAACAATGTGCGATAAGTAAGTGGCAGAACGCTAGAAAAAGAGGGATGCCTAGTCTGATTACATTCTGTTTTTAAAACTAGATATTGACAAAATGACCGAAAGTTTCAAAACTGTTGTGAAGAGAGTAAAAAGGGAAAAGTGGGCAGAACTATGTGAATAGATGAGCAGAGACAAGTCATTAAAACCTTTCTAGTGACTCCACAAGAGCATGAATGAGGCAGGGAAGAGCAGAGGCATTCCTGACTTCCAGACCACAGACTTTTCCTGGCATAGATCAGATGAAAATAATGGCAAGGCTCTATTCGCCCACTATCCAGAACAGAGTGAGCAGAAAAAAACAGCAAAGAAACATGTCTAGAACAGCCATCTCAGATATGTGTAAGACCCAGGAAGTCAATAATGACTGTCAATGAAATTAAGGCTGCACTACCATGAGCAAACAACAGCGCACCAGGTCTAGATGGCAAACGATACGAAGATGTACAAATGACATTTAAAATAACTTTCAAGCCACAGTTGCAGATGACTTAAGCTATATAGATTAGCAACGAAAATATTAGGATAGCTAACAGTAGGAAGCAGTAAGCCTTATCAGTGCTAGGGTAATAGCCAAAAACAGGGCTAGTTAATATCAGTAAAGATAAAACACATGTTCAGTGTTCTCCCTCTTAAATAATATAAAAAACAAAAACAGCCAACTAAGCTAGTGCTGAACAGGAAAATATTGTGTCAAGAAAACAATCCAAAAATGTAGGTACTGTTTGTCTGTAGCGTTGTTTGTATCTGTAGTATTGTTTGTATCCTTGTCATTGTTTGTATCTGTAGTATTGTTTGTATCCTTGTTATTGTTTGTATCTGTACTATTGTTTGTATCTGTGATATTGTTTGTATCTGTGATATTGTTTGCATAGGTAGTAGTGTTTGTATCTCTTGTATTGTTTATATCTGTATTATTATTTAATTGTAGTACTGTTTGTATCTGAAGTATTGTTTGTTTGTTTTTTAGTCTGTAGTATTGTTTATATATGTTCTATTGTTTCTATCTGTAGTATTATGTATTTCTGAAGTACTGTTTATCTGTTGCTTCCTTTGACAGTAGTTTTGTTTTGTCTGTTGTATTATTTAGCTGCAGTATTGTTTGTCTGTTGTATTGTTTTTTGTTATAATATATGCAGTTTTCATAAACTAAATTAGAGGATGACAAGTATCTGTTGGGGAACATGTGCAGTTTTTAGAAACTATTTTAAAGGATGTTAACCATTGGAAATAAAAATAAATCTCATTATTTTTGTTTTCACTTTCCTGGCAGGAACAAAAGTCTGTCTTCAAAGGTAATGTTACCAGGGAACAGACAAGTGGTTGCAGAGAAAGTAAGGTTCCAGGAATAGACTGGAGCCGTCAGCTGGAAACAGAAAGACTGGCAGCACAGCCACATCTTCTCTACACACAGCAGTGGCAACAAAATCAGATATTGGTAGGTTTCCGTGACAACAGAATCCGATGTTGGTGGGTTTCCATGACAATGGCAGTCAGTTAGTCATAAAACTATGAATGGTGTTTTGTCATATACAGCAGCAGTTATCATGGTCAGTGTCATCATTAAGTAGCAGCTCCTTTACAAAACATTGCTCCCATCACAGCCTACATGAAAGAAACACTGTCCATCACCAGCTCTTCCACCTCATGCATTCTACCGCCCCATGTGTCTTTGATTTCCTGTGCCCATATTCCTTTTGGTTGGTCACTATGTATCTTATCCAGTACAATTCCCTCCCCTAAGTTATTTCAAAGCAACAGCAGTCATTGAGTCGTAAAACTATGAAATGTATGTTTTCCTATAAAACAGATTAAGTCTGGCATAAAACTATGAAATGTATGTTTTCCCGAACAACAGGGTCAGTGAGTTATAAAACTGTGAATTGCATGCTTTCCCATACAACAAAGTCAGTGAGTCATAAAAGTGTGAATCGTATGTTTTCATGTAAATAAAAAAGTGTCTCCTATCTTCAGCATGCACTAACAGATGATGGCAGAAGTGAAATTAAAAACTAAAAGTTCAACATCATGCAAAAGCTGCTGATATCTTCAACATCATGCAAAAACTGCTGATATCTTCAACATTACACAAAAGCTGCTGATATCTTCAACATCACACAAAAGCTGCTGATATCTTCAACATCACACAAAAGCTGTTGATATCTTCAACATCACGCAAAAGCTGCTGATATCTTCAACATCATGCAAAAGCTGGTGATATCTTCAACATCACACAAAAGCTGCTGATATCTTCAACATCACGCAAAAGCTGCTAATATCTTAAACATCATAAAAAATGTTCATGTTTATGTTTATTCGAAGGATCAGCATCATAGCACATGGATGTAACCCAAAAGTGCTCCATTCTACTTCTAACTCAAGCCTGAGTCTGAAGAATCTCATCACAGTGCACGGACTCAGTTGCACCCACGAGGATCCTGACCTGAAATACTTTGGGTAGATTTTTTTTAAACTACAAATTTTGCCTTGGCAGTGCCATTAACTCTTTGAGTCCCAGGGGGTTTAGCATCACAGGCCCAGGGGTAGTAAAGAAAGTAATAAAATCCCCGCATCATGCGTTCATTGGGTGTCTAGGTAGGAACATATGAACGTATGATGCGTTCCTTGGGACTCAAAGAGTTAAGCTACTAGGCTACTCTTTACGATTTCAAACTGCTAATGGATTTTTTTACATGCACAACAATACACACTGGTGTATGATATTACTACCCAGCTTGTGGCGCGGTGATTTCGGTCACAGGCATGAGGCAAAGTTAAGTCTGATGTGAGGTGTATAAGGAGATACTCCGTACCCCACTCGGGCACCAGTCCTTCACTGGTTTTACGGAACCTCATGCAAGACTACTGTTGCACGTCCCCGTCGTGCGCCTCGGATAATGTCTCAAATGAGCATTAACAGAGTTGGCAGGGGATCTCGGAGCTGGCGGCCCCCAGAGGTGTAGTGTCCTTTCTGGCTCTCACCAGCCCGCCCCCAAACGCATGGGTAAAAAGTCTAACAGAACTCAAAATTGCTTGCTAAATGTACCATCAAATGACAACTCTTGGTTAAAATTCGGGAGGGAATTTAAAACTGTGCTGCTGAGACTCAACCCTGACCGAGAGATTTACCCGCAGCCAAGACGAGAAACATCTCTTGTGGGCGACTTCTCGCAGCAAGATCCTACCTACGTACATCCTCTGTCAATCCTCTGTGTCGTCGTCACCGCGCTGAGGTACACCACGGCAGCAACTTTTCATATGCTGGTTTGGAAATAATGTCCGACAAAGTTATACCCCACGGCACACATGCAAGCTCAGAGTCCGACGATCATAATTTGTACCGATTAGAGAAAGTCCGAATGTCCGTATCCACTGGTCCAACTCGCCCGAGTGTTGGGACCAAACAGGTGAAGCCACGCCTGACGCATTTTGCTTCCCAATTTTGTCGTGCTAAGGGGCACAGCTGAAAAAAACGTTAAAGGTGTCTAACGTAAGATGAAAAAAGAATGTACCTATTTGTGTGGCCACAAACGTCCTAGACCTGCGGGCTGCTCCCCGCTGATCTCCGGAGAGCGCAGCCTTG
>CAJHNH020001151.1:0-7500 GCA_905116865.2 Candidula unifasciata
ATTCATTTCTGTAAGACTGTTCCTAATGCCATTACTCCATATTTTCTGAGGTCTTCCACTCGCTCTATACCCGTTGTAACGTTTAAGTGTGGCTTGCTTTGGCAGATAGTACCAGGGCATTCTTGTTAGGTGTTCAAACCACTTCATTTTTTGTTCTTTGATAACTTGTTAGACTGGCTTTATTACTAGCATTCGTCTGATTTCTCCATTTCGTATTTTGTCTTTCCTTGAAACTTCTGCAGCTCTTCTAAGGCACTTCATTTCTGATGTCACAATTTTACGTTCATTGAAGGATGTAAGTGTCCACGTTCGGCACTGATAGCATAGTGTTGGCTAAAACAAGGTGTTTGTGGTTCCGTCTGACATGCACGCTGTGGGGACTGCACAGTTGTGTTTCCTTTTCCTTTCTCTTAAACAGAGAGTTTCTTCGGTACTGGCGTGTCTTCTTCTTCTGTACTCTATCTCCAATGGAGCATAGGCCATCAACCCCAACAAACATCCTATTCTTTGCTATAGTTTGAAGCTCACCCCATGTCCCCCTCCTGCCTTTAACTTCCCTCTCTAACTCCATTCACTATGTGTTTTGGTCTATCTTTATTTGCTCCTGTGTGTTCCAGCGCAAAATCATTATAGTTATATAGTTCGTAGATTTTCTCAACGTGTATCCTATCCAACGCCAGCGTCTTTTCTTCATCTTGAGACTTACCGAAATTTGTTTAGTTCTCTCACAAGCCTCACGTTAGTGATCCTATCACACCATATACTAACCTCTGCTGGCGTGTACGTACACACAAACTCGTACACTTACAGTGTAAAACTCACATTTAAAATTGATTGAGACTTGCCTCATTGTTTCTAATAGACTGCCCCAGACACCAACTGTCGCTACTCAGCGCGTTTCTTTGGTCTATACTTGTACAGATCGTGCAAGTAAATTGCTGTGTGAAGACTACATGTCAACAAGAAGCACCGAACTGCATGGTCGAGCCAGCTTGCTGTAAAAGTTTAACGTGTGTGAGTACATTAAATCAAAAATTAATTGCGTAACTTTTATATGACGTTAAAGAAACATCCCCATTATGTGTTACCTGTTTCTAGATTTACTAGGCAATTTTACCCAAGAAAAGGTAACATTTTACGAAATTAAGAATGTTCTGTGCTATCTTCCTGTGTCAAGAACTACAAAAAACCTAATCTGAAATACGGAAGTGAATCATGGATAATTTGCCAGTTAGTGAAAAATATTTATAAGCTACGAAGATAGGGTTTTGTAAGCGTATGATGAGAATATATTGGACACATAAAACAAAGTAAAGAAGATGTCATGAAAAATACTGACTCACTAAGAGAACTGATTCCCCATATCAGAAAGAAACAATCTTCATTCTTTGGTCATTTACTGGGAAGAGGAAAACTTGAGTACATCGTGACCTGTGGGAAAGATGAAGCGAAAACAGAAGGAAACGGAGAAAAAATACTGCAGAGTTAGAAACCATGGCATGAAAGATCATCTGTGTCATAGCTGGTAGAAAGTACACGGGATAAAGGGAAGTGCAGGCATAACCACACGACTGCCAACGCCACATGCCATCGGCTGTAAGAAGAAGCAGTTGACCATTGCTCAGTAAACGGTCGACACTCCATGCCAAAGTCGATGTCAAACACAACGCGAAACGGTCTGCTGCCAAGCGCCGCTGATTTGATCCGGGTATTCAGATGGCGACGTAAACAGTGTGTGTTATTCAACGGGTGTGAAATTTTTCAGTGTTCTCGATGGGATTTACGTGTTTTCCAGTGTTCTCTTAAGGATGAATCTGTGTCAGGTCCAGCAAATCGGCAGTGGATTTAAGAGTTCACAAAAATCTGCTCTAGAAACAATATATGAGATTAGAAAATCCATCAAACGTAACAACAATCAGGGCTCGAGAACAGGTCAGCCATCTCTCACTCATTGTAAACAAACTAGCCAAGCGACAAAAATCGGAACATGGAATGTTTGTGGTCTTATAAAAGACTAACCACCTGTGAAATGAGATGTTTGAGAATGGCTGCGAATAAAACCAGAAGAGATCGAGTGAGAAACGATGTGATTACAAGAACTATTGGAACCATACCCATCGTTAAATTTATTGAGAAGCAAAGAATGAAATGGTTTGGTCACCTAATGAGAATGGAACCAACGATGCCAGCATCAAGAGCATACAACATGAAAATCGAAAAAACAAGAGGCAGGGGAAGACCAAGAAGAAGATGGATTGAAGGAGTCACGGACAACTTGAGACTTCATAACATCACGGCATATGAAGCGACTGAGCGCGCCCTGGCTCGGTTGCCGATCATCTGATAGACTGCGACGCCTAGCGGCACAAGCAGATTTTGACAAAAGAAGAAGAAGATTCAGATTTAAGAAGCTCGTTCGCAACGCTCCAGTGAATCGAAATTCCCGTCTTTTTTAGGACGAAACGTTTCCTTATTTGAAGCCGCAATATAGTCTGGCCATAGATGGGTTTCTGGGACCTCTCCGCGGTGATCCTCACCCACATGGTGGCACATTGTGTCATCGGGTGTTAATCGCTTGTGTGATGTCCTGGTAGGGTAGAAAGTCAGTCAGTGAGTCAACACTCCAGCTTTGTAGACGCCGACCATTAAAGTAAAAGCTTTTTTTAACGCCCTTTTGTCTTGGGCATATTCTGCTGGTCGGCTCTGTGGCTAAGTCGATGCGAACACTTCGCTTCGTAATGCCGGGATGCCAGGTTCGATCCCAGCTGCGGGCAATGCGCCTTGCGTTGGTTTCGACAGTGGTATCAAAAAAGCCGACCGTCCAGAAAGCAATGGCAAACTACTGGACGTAAATTTGCCTAGAGAAACCACACAACAGCCAGGGGCTGTTAGGGTTGGTTCTGCAACGTCCTCTAGAGGATACGCAACAACCTTATATTCTGCTGAACTTATATATTTGTGATACGTATTACATATGTATTGATGGAGATCACATGAAGCCATTAAAATAGTCACATACACAAATAGTATTCTATACTGACAGAGACAGGATAGATTCGAAGAAAATAGCTGGAGTCGTTGAGGAAATCTCCTCTCAACGGAATTAGTTTCATTTTTGTGCCAGGTCTCTCTGCGGTAAGAGAGAATGAACTAGCGGGTTGGCTTACTAACAGAGCGATGGCAGGTAAAGGAAAAGCAACAGACCGGGCCGAAATTCTAAGTGCTCTCAGGAAGGCAGGACGAGAAGATGATTCAGGAGACAACGTTGACTCGGCAACACTCAAAAGTCTACCAGAACTTCGGGTCAACAGAATTGTCGCCAAACGTGAACATTATACAGACAGCCTGAAAACAATAGTAAACAAACACTAAACTGGCGTAATCAGTCGCCACACGCTGAGGGATATACTGAAAATAGGATCCGACTACTTATGGACTTGTCCGGTGTGCAGTTAGGATAATCTGTCGATTAACTAAATAAGTTATTGACTACATCCTTGCGGTGGTGGACGTCAACGAACTTGGGTGCGGCTAATGCAGTCTTGGGAAACTGTATTTGCTGGGATAGGTGGACATATCTGCGATACTGTCTGTTGTTAGCGATAGTATCACAGGTCAGTCACTTACCCGACAATCGTTCAGATTTAATAGATTTGATAGTATCATTTGACAAAGCATTACGTTTGGAGGCAAACAAAGAAGATATAGAACAATTGGTTAAAAAAGACACAGAAGACATAGAATACGATAGCAGAAGAGAAAACAACTAGATGAGGAAAGGGACAACATTTAGGTTTAGACGACGGATCAACATCAAGGCACAAGGGGTTACCCATAAGTGGCTCCGTTCTACTTCTAACTCAAGCCTGAGTCCGACGAACTCCGTAACACTGGCGAGGACTCTGAAATACTTTAGGGAGATTTTAAACTCTAAAATTTGCCCGGGCAGCGCCGTAAGGCTACTATTTTCGAGTTCCATCTGCCAAGAAATCTTTTTACGTGCGCAACAATACAACGGAAATCCTATCTTACTATCCAGAGACCAGGGCAAATTACTAGAAGTCCATGTGAAAAACTCCCAGCTTTCACCAGGGTCTGAACCCGATACCTCCAGCACTCGAGGCGACGAGCTTCCGAGGAAAGGTATACGTTAGGTAAAAAAAAAAAGGGGGGTGGGGGGGGGGGGGGGGGGCAGCTCGACTGCAGCAAAAAAGGAAAAATGTCAACAGCTAACATTTAAAAAAATGCTGTGTTACTGTGAAGAGTTAAAGTCTGTGACTACAAAGTGGTATCCGAACAAAGCAGAAATAAACAGTGTGTCTACGTTGAAAACAAATGTCGGACTTACTTGAGAAACATTCTGGACAACTACAAAACAAGCGAAGATTGCTGAAAGATGAGGTGTGGCCATTGTACTCTTATGTGGATGTCGAAAGCAAGGGGAGACTATTACATAATATATCACTGTGGAGGAATACCCTATCGGAAAAACGAGGAAAACCATACAATTAACTATGCCCTAAGTTAGTTACGTCCCCTTTACAGGACGTTAGACTACCCACGGCCTTCTCTATTTATAGACAAAACAAGTCAACGTCCCCTTTGCAGGACGTCATAGAACCAATCCTAGCATTATTTGGCTGTTGTCGTTGTTTTAGGCAAATTTACGTCCAGTAGTTTACCATTGCTACTGGAGGTCGGCTTCACGATACCACTGTCGAAATCAACGCAAGGCGCAAGGCCCGCTGCTGGGATCAAACCCGGTATACCGGCATTGCGAAGCTCGTTCGCAACGAATAAGCCACAGATGCCGACCAACTTTGCCACAGGCAGCCTCATATCCAGAAAGCTGGGGTAATCTATCCAGAAAGCTGGGGTAATCTATCAAGAAAGCTGGGGTAATCTATCTAGAAAGCTGGGGTAATCTATCCAGAAAGCTGGGGTAATCTATCTAGAAAGCTGGGGTAATCTATCCAGAAAGCTGGGGTAATCTATCCAGAAAGCTGGGGTAATCTATCCAGAAAGCTGGGGTAATCTATCCAGAATGTGGTAATCTATCCAGAAAGCTGGGGTAATCTATCCAGAAAGCTGGGGTAATCTATCCAGAAAGCTGGGGTAATCTATCCAGAAAGCTGGGGTAATCTATCCAGAAAGCTGCGGTAATCTATCCAGAAAGCTGGGGTAATCTATCAAGAAAGCTGGGGTAATCTATCCAGAAAGCTGGGGTAATCTATCCAGAAAGCTGGGGTAATCTATCCAGAAAGCTGGGGTGATCTATCCAGAAAGCTGGGGTAATCTATCCAGAAAGCTGGGGTAATCTGGTGTTATACACCCTGGTGGCCTAGAAGTGATAAAGGGTACATTTTCCGCAAATCAAGACAGAGACCGACCTTAGCTAATGCGGATGATTCAAGACGCTAAAGGTGCATTGGCTATGGAAGCACGTAGGGCTCTTTGACGAGAGTGACATTCTGGAAAGAACCTGTTGAATGATGATGATGACTACATGTACGTCGCTGGGGATTACCTCCTGAAGCAACTGAAATAGTTAGATTGAAACATCGTAGAATACTTAATTACACTATGTAGATGCAGATGCATCTTACCTGTGGCTACATACGGATGTGAGTCGTGGACTATCTCTCAGTCCTTAAGAAAGAGAATGGAGGCTTGTGAGCTGAAATGCTATAGAAAGATTCTCAGTATATCTTGGACAAAGAAGATGAGAAATATTGACATCTTAAAATATCTGAACATCAAGGGAAATTGGCTAATAAACAGCATCCTTTCTCGAAAGCTGAAATATTTTGGTCATATAAAGCGGCAGACGGATTGAAAAAAAAAAAAATAAAGCAGAAGGCATGGTACCAGGAAGGAGGAGTAGGGGCCGACCGACCGACACGAAGATGGGCACATGATTGAAGTGACTCCTTGAGTTTGAAAGTGCATGAGGCGGGAGAACTGGCGAGAAACCGAATTTCTTTCAGGCAGACCGTGATGAGAGCGACGTTCTGCAAAGGACCTGCTACATTATGATGATGATGAGATGCAGATAAAGAGCTGAAGAGCCTTTTTGTGTCTTCTGTAACTTTAGCACCGCTCAGTACATTACTTTATGTTTATCATATCGAAGATGTGATTTTCATTACTCAGGTTGCCATTACTTCACAGAACATTTCCTGATACTCACCTTGGGCTAGGCCTACCGAAAAATCCTTGCATGATTATAATTACCCCGTGCGGGTTTAACCCGATACCTTTGAGTCGGCAGGGAAGCGTCGAGCTACTACGTTACCGAAGCTCACAAAGTAGATATTTATTTTTAAAGAATAAACTAATTTTTCTGTTTGAATGCAAAGAAGAGTAGATTACAGGTAACCTAAACGATCTGAACATCAAGGAAGATTGACTAGTAAACAGAATCTTTTCTGGGAAAATGAAATATTTTGGCTCTGTCAAGTACCGAGGGGAATCGGGGAAAATGATAGCATAAGACATGGTGCCAGGAAAGAGAGGCAGGGGCCCACCAAACTGGCACAAGGAATATAAGTCACACCTTGGGTAACAGAGTTCACGAGACAGTAGAGCTGACGAGAGACCTCCTATATCAGTGTTTCCCAAACTTGTCTTAGTCGCGGTGCCTAATTTCAAATACAATGTTTCCACGGCGCCCAAACCTAGGTAAAATTGTGACTTTTCGTATGTAAGAAATTAAAAATTAAAAAAACAAAAACTCTTTTATCTTAGAATATTTCGCGGCGCTCCTGTGAAGAGGTCGCGGCTCCCCGGGGAGCCGCGGCGCACTGTTTAAGAATCACTGTCCTGTATAATGATAGCTTCCAGGTTGCACCAGCCTTAAATAGGTACAAGAAAACGACCGACTGTGTTCCACTTGGTCTATAAAAGTATAGTTTTAACACCAAATACCAGGCGAGAGTTTAGCCGCTACACCACTAGGCTCCCGTAATGAAACAAGGCCTGCGCTATTTGACCTCCAACCCCACCCCCGTGTTTTCTTGATGGGAGCGCCTGATACCTAGTATGTAGATAGTGAAGACCCTTCTTCCAACATGAAACTCTTTACCTCCAGACACGATGCCCTACACGCGGTGGCGTAGCAGGGGCAGGGGGAACCCGGTGCGGAAAAATCCTTGAACCCCAACACTCACACACCATGGCCAAACAAGTTTGGCCATGCACACACACACAAAACACAGACATACACAAACACATAGGCACACATATACATGTTTACGTTACAAAACACATAAATTTGCATTCTGTCACTCCCTCAGTGATGACACCCAGTGCGGCCTGCACCCCACCCCCCCCCCCCTCAACCCCCTCCACCTCCTTTCCCATCACCCTACGCCTCTGCCTACACTATACAAACAAGCTGAAATTATAGGCATTAAAGTGTACTTAGTGTTCTCAGCAGTGAAACTTTTTCAACCTTTTTGCACCAGAAGAAACTAAATAACTTTCATAATACTATACCTA
>CAJHNH020001151.1:12500-152500 GCA_905116865.2 Candidula unifasciata
AGTAGCCATATCAGCCGGAGTCTGTCTTGAAGGGAGAGAAGGTACATTATGGTTGCTATGACGAGCAGTATGGTCACTATTCTGATCCCGTACACCGAGCATAAGAAACACAAGCTGGCCATCGTCAACAGTAGTTGGCGTATCTATGGATAAATAAAATGTATCATCTATTACACAGTGGAATTATGTATGTATGTCAATAAATCACGTACCGTCTTAGCATTGGAGGTTGGCTTTGCATCACGCTCTATCTCTTGTCTTGGTTGTACACTCTCGCAAATGCTGTTCGCCCATCTCTTGATGTTGTTCTCCTACATTTAACGTTGAAACCTCTTGCACTCGTTTTCCTCCATTATTGTTTTTTAAAAGCGTATTGTCTTTGAATGTGGCCAAAGCATTTCAAATTTCTCTTTTTAAAAATTCTTTGAATAATTCTTTTTTTATTCTTAGTTTTTCTGAACCTTTGTATTGCAATATTTTTGTTTCTATGAAATACATTGTCTTCCGTACATCCACATTTCCAGAGATTTACTTCGATTTTCTAGTTCCTTCTTCTTTGTCCAGGCTTCTGTACCATACACTATGGTTGAGAATACACGATTCTCATTTTAAATGTGTTGTTAATCTCTCTTGTTGTCAGTAATTTGCGCAACTTAGTGAAGATAGTTTTAGCCATTAAATTTTTTTTTTTTTACTTTCTGTTTTTCCTAACATTATCTCCTAATTTATGTCCAAGATAGGAGAAACGAGCTTTAATATCGCTCGGGTTTGTGTTATGTTCACTCTTGTGGCTCATTTCTACTCTTTATTTCCATAGATTTTAAAAGTAAAAGGTAAAGGTATAGTCGGGAGATGTAAACCGGCGTCATTGCACACGGTTGTAAACCATAAGTGCTTTGCCACCAGTAGAGACAGCTGATTAGAAACTGTCCGCCTGTGTCGCCGTCCGCACGCAACTCCGTAGCTACAGTGACGTACCTCCATTTACCCCATAGTGTTAACTTTAGTACCCATTACACTCAGAGGAAAGGCAAGACGGACATATAACTAGCTTGTGACCAGTACCATCAGTATTGGCACTCTGCGCTGGCTGCTGAAGATGAGGACGGAGCAGGCATGGGAATGCCCCGAGTGCTGTGATGCCAATTCTTGACTCAACTTTAACTGAAAACGTGGGTGGCGGGAAAGGCGAGTGGTGGGTTTATAACTTACCCAGTCTCTTCATAGGAATTCTTTAGTCCGATTTAGGGAGCAGGACAGGGAAAGGACCCCGGGAATGGAAAGGGAGGGGGGGGGGTTGCACTGCGACTTAACGAGCTTGTAGAGGAGAAAGACGACTAATTAAAGTTTACCTGAAATAGGAGGTGCTGGGCCTAAAGGCACATATATTGTAGCGTAATTGCTAAGCTGCAAAACCGCCAGGTAACCGCTCTTCTAAGTGCGAACGCAGAAGAAAAGAAGAAGAAGATGCTGATGAGGATGATGATGAAGATGGACTCACTTGACCGTTCGCTTGACAGAACCTGCAAGCTTGAGATAGCATCACATGAATGACATTCCATGACAGAGCTGTCCAAACAGTGTTCATCCAAATGAACCACCCAAGGTGTGTGTTGTCCTGGAAAAATACATAAATTCTCATCAAGAGCTTCACCTGCTGAATGTCGTAATCTAATAAGACGTTGCCAGAGCAATTACTATGAAAAGATAACTCTTCTTCTTCTTCTTTTTCTCGTTCGTTTCACCGGCTGTAAATAGTGGAAACGCTGATTGTTTGTCCACTCCCAGACTTCTATCTTGATCCAGATCTTGAGTGTTACGTGCACATCCATTTAATCTGTCTCGCTTATCTGTGTGCTGACTGTTGGTTTATTGCCTCTTCGGAAGATGCAGTTCGACTTTAAATGAAACACTTCTAATTACTTTCCTCCTACGACATGCTTGTTAGGGGAGCAGTTTGTAAATTCTTTGTTTTCAGAAATAGAATCCCGAACCAATACAGGGGGGTTGGGGGGAGATTGGGTGGGGGTGGAAAGGAAAGTGAAACACCATTTCCACGTATCGAAGCCGTGTTGAGGTTATGGGAATAGCTTCCTAGATCAACACACCCATCCATTGTCGTTACCAGAAATCAGAACACTTATCAAGGAAAAATACATGGAATTGTGGAGAGAACAAACTAACCTCATAGCAAGACAACATCAGCAGTCTCAACAGACTGTAACATACAATTTTCCGTCTATGAAGAAGACACTGCAGATCAACTACCACACGTATAAAATAAGGATTATACAGTCCCCACAGTGTGCCTTCAAACCGGACCACAAACACATGAGCACATTCTACAGACCTGCCCACTCTACCTACAACTTCGAAAAGACACCTGGCCTCAAGAGCAAAGTGTGCAGAGCAAGCTATGGGGAACCACGAAGGGCCTGCTACTGACATGCGAGCTCATAGAGGCAACCCACCTGATGGTCTGATCTTAGCATATGAAACTGAAAGCAAAGAAGAAGAAGAAAAATAAGAGATGAGGGAATTCCCTCCAGACGTTGCTCCATGTGGCCCTAGTAACTCCGCCGGCACTTTTCAATTGCTCTGCGGCAGCTCCAGAACGGAAGATAGCGCAAAGCTCACATAAAGAAGACATAATGCGAATCCTTGGTAAGGTTATCAGCGCTCTCGCCTCCTGAATTTTCCAACCTTAGGTGTCACTTATTCCATGTACCCATCTTCGGACTAACAGGTAAGCGTCCAGCTATTGCGACTTGGCGACATATGTCAGCAGTTTGGGAAATAATAAATACAAAATTACATTTAAAATAAAATAGTACCTTAGGTCTTCCAATCCAGCTCCAGCCAGTGAGCAAGCCGTCGTCCAGATATCTGTCTTTATGTCCTAGAGAATGGTAGAACAGAATAATATTATTTTAAAAAGGACACGAGTTAAGATACATTATTGCAATACTAAGAAAAGTCGTCCGGATGTGACATGCAATTCTTTGTTATTTGAAGCCCCACCCTGGGTTCTGCCGGGGGCCCTCAATACAGCCGGGCCATAAATATGGCCTAGGCCATAGATTAGCCTGACGACTGAGAGGAGTTTCTGTGACCTCTCCACGGGTGGTCCTCATCCACATGGTGGCACTTTGTGTCATCGAGTTTATATCGCTTGTGTGATGTCATTGTGGGGTACAACTACCTACCTACCTTTAGACACAACAGTGGCCCCTCAAATTTTTATAGTAAAGTAGTGTCTTATTCTGTTATCAACTGCGACTTCGTCTTTCTTTCTTTCTTTTGTCGAACTGTTTATGTCGTAAAGAGTAGCAGAAAGGAATTATAGTTCGTTCCAGCAGTAAAACTTCAAAAATCTGTACTTAGGTTGGTATTAACAACGGATCAACATCATGGCACAAGGGTAGTAACATATAAGTGCTCCGTTCTACTTATAACTCAAGCCTAAGTCCGAAGAATCTCAGCTCAGTGCATGAACTCTGAGACCCTGTCAAAGCATTTGTTTCGCTATACGGAGCCGATCCTAGTTGTGCCGCGATTCGTTCGTCGCCGGAAGTTCGCATATTTTTAATTGGGCTGAGCCCAGTAAGGATATTTTTGGCGCCATAGATAATGACAGGGTAGTTCGGAGGAGAATCCCCCCCCCCCCCCCCCCCCCCCCCCAAAAAAAAAAAGTATGGCTCCGCCAGGAAGTGAACCCACGAACTTCCGATCCGCACACTAGAGAATAGCCGCTACGCCATGGTGACACTTATGCTTAGGGTAACTTGAGTAAACTAAGTGAGGAGAACTTTTCAAAACATCAAATTGCACTCGTTTCATGGCCGCTTCATTCTCGAGTGGTCGCCTTCAACAGTTGCCTCCCGTGAGTTGTTAGATGCACACAATTTTTATTGTAAGCCGTATAGGCTACCAAAATAGTCTCAAAGCGTCTTTGCACATGTAAACTGATTTCTACACAATCTTCACGCATGTATCAATTACTTTGTGTTCTGTTTTTAAGAGTACACAAAATATTGGTCAAACAAACATCAAATAAATTCGCTGCATTAAGAAAATAGCAGCAATTGTAAATTATGAAATCATAAGGACAGGAAAAATCTAAAGGCTATATTCAAAATTCGTTCTGATTTGTGCAGGAGTTTTCGAGATGTGTGTTGAAGTGTGAGGGCACTAGTTTTTACGCACTGTAAATACAGTTTACAGTCTTTTGCTAGTTGCATCATCATCATCATGTAGCTCTCATCACGGTCTCCTGAAAGAAACTCAGTCGTCGGCTCTCCCGCTTCATGTACTTTCATTCTCAATGAGACACTATATCCTGTGCCTATCTTTGTGTTGGTCGGCCCCGCCTCTCAATCCTGGTATCCTGTTCTTTGTCCAAGATATTCTGAGAATCTTTCTATAGCATTTCAGCTCAAAAGCTCTTTCTTAAGGACTGGGAGATAGTCCAAGACTCACATCCGTATGTTGCTAGAGGGAAGATGCATGTTCTCAAAATTATAGTTTTGATTTCCTTGCTGGTGCTTAACCATAGACTTTTAATGATGTTTAATGCATTGAACATTAGATGTATACCTGTTGTTAATATCATACTGCCTTTCTGTGGCGTCTTTGTTACTCATTCCACACATTTCTTTCTACGTCGCCTCTTGCCTCGTATCCTGCTATTCTCATGGAGTACGCCCTAACTTCTAGCTGAGTTTGTTCCCTTCTGACAAAAATATCAAACCTTTTGATTCTTTGATGGTCCATGAAATTGTAGTAAGATCAGACGCCTGTGTGTATTGATGAGCACGTAAACAAATAAATCCTTTGGTAGTTGGAAAACATCCTATCTAAAATTATGAGTCTTGTCAGAACATATTCTATGCATACTAGGGCCAACTTTTATCTTTTTACATATTTATTTTTATTCATTCAAAATCTTTCCCCTGTATTATTACATTTATTTGCCATTGCTAAGTTATTAATTATTATTATTACCCCCTTAAAGAAGGCTTAGATCCGTTAATCCACTTTCTGTAGAAAATTTCTGATTTTTTAAGTTATATTTTTTTTTGTATAAATTGTGTATGCGTTTCTGATGTATTTTTTGTAAGCCCCCCCCCCCCCCCCCCACCCCCCCCACCCCCCCCCCCCCCCCCACCCATGTTTCCGTCTTCTTAATAACAGCGCCAATGATGCTCCATTGTGGCAAGGTATGGTCCAGCAATGAAAGCTTATCCTCCCCCCTCTCTCTCTCACACACACACACACACACTCTCTCTCTCTCTCTCTCTCTCTCTCTCGGCCTCACTTTCGTCACCGTTTATACTTTACGGTGTCTAGCTAAAGTTTAAACAGCGGGAAAGTGGCCTTCCCTCTACTATGTATTTGGTGGTTTCCGTTTTTCATTATACCAACACAGGCGTTTAGCTAGTCTAGTCACATGACAAAACTAAGATAAATTAAGAAACCTAAAAGAGAACGTACTTTCTCAGTGAAACAAAATAGCACTTACTTTCTCCTTCTTGAAACACACTAAAAACACAGTAGGCGAGGCTCGACAAACTGCAGACCCAGTAAGTATATCTTTCCCAACGCGGCAAAACATCGACAAACATCTTTGAAAGAAAAACAGAACTTCCCTTAGCATCATAACAAACTGTTAATGTACTGTAGTGCAAGCATGTCGATTGAAACAAGTCATGGAAAAGACTTCTTTTATTAAATAAATTGAGATGTAGAGCTACAGATAGTTCCGCCTCCTGCTAGAATGCAACAGGAATAGTTACCTATACAACATAACACACTAAGCTATGAGTCAAGTTCAACCCCACTAGGACTGCATAACGAGCGTTAAACACCCGGTGACACAAGGTGCCACCATTCGGATGAGAATCACCCGGGCACAAGTCCCAGAAATCCCGTTCAACCGTTATTTATATTGGAGTAACCGACGGCACTTGGATTGGGCTTTAAAATAACAAAAACAAAAACAAAAAACATTAGTTGGGGAATATACACTAAACTACAGATTACTTTCTAACGACTTTGTTATGTCCCAATATAACTGTACTATGTGCTACACGGTTAATGGAGATTCCGGGATTTGTGGCTGATTTTCTATATGAATTCTATAGAACGCAAATCTGGAGGGGCAAAAATACAAAATTCAGACGCTACTAACAAGAAAAAGATTTTAAAAAACATTGACATTCTCACACTAAATGGCATTAGCCTGCATTGCACATCAAATGCTTTACCACTAATTATTAGCTGCACGAAGCTTTAACAGAAGTGAAAGACGACGAAGATGAAGGCAAGCGATACAAGGCAACTTACAACAGATAAGTAGTTGCAAAATATTATTGACGTCTAAAGAGATCAACTACGCAAGAAAACTGAAATGATGGTCAAATGTTAAAGATACGCAACCTTGTTATGTGGTGCAGAAAAACTGGCAACGAACACATTGAGTTGAGTTGAGTCAAGAATTTACATCACAACACTCGGGGTATTCCAATGCATGCTCCGTCCTCATTTTCAGCAGCCAGCGCAGAGTTCCAATACTGATGGTACCGGTCACAATCTGGTTATGTGTGCGTCTTGCCTTACCTCTTAGTGTAGTAAGCCGGCCATACCCTCTGATTACACCCAGATGCCTCATTCTCTCCAGGCTATGATAATCTTCTATCTCTACTGATTCCGTTGCTTGTTCCCAAAGGGCCTTGACCACATCTGCCTTGCCATGTATCAATTCACCACCCAGTATGCAGATCCAGCCAATCTTACTGCCTATTCATTACCCACCACGCCAGCATAGCCTGAAGAAAAGATCCAAAGTATGCTCACTACCCGTGACCTTTCAAGTGAAGCTTGCCACTCTCGACGACGAACAAGATATTAGAAAGTAGCAGTGTTGATTTGGAGATATGCATGTACATGGAAAGTCCTCTCTGAAGCCTCATGTGCCACTAGGCATAACGAGAACTGATGATGATGATGTACAGAAAAAAAATCGTAGCATTTCGTGGAAGTAGTCACATAGTCACATATTTCGCTGTAACTAATCAGATGCTACATTGAGAACTGATTAAAATGAAACCCATACATGCGTTCGTCTATCTGAAACATAAATTCGACTACACTCAAAAGTAACTACCTGTTTCACCAGGACAAACGCAGGTTCATGACCATTTCCTTTTGTATGCACAATTGTGAATTGATATTTTTATTATCGTGCAGCATTTTGAAGTTGCTTGAGGTATACAGGATTGGAAATGTATCGTCCTTGTTTACAGCGTGACTAGAATTCAGCCATATGAAACGCCACGTGGGGTAAGCAAGGACAGTACTAGATGACATGGTGGCTAACAGAAGAGCCATGGTTTGACCAGTAAGACTATGGAAAAGAGTCCGGACGTGATTAGGCATGAGACAGAGAAGCTGGCTGGACTAAAAGCTTCTCCAGCAGGTCGGGCTGGTATACGTTATTTGCAAGAGAATTGTCCCCCCCCCCCCTCCCCCAACGACGTAGAGGCTTTCTCTTTTCAAGTATTAGTTTTTATATTTTATATTTTTCAAAATATTCTAGGTATTTGGCATTCGACAGATAATAATAATAATAATAATAATAATAATAATAATAATAATAATAATAATAGATGTCTTTATTGGTATTATTATTGCACACTTAAACAAGTCTTAATCCTTGATAACGCCCCCCCCCCTTCCAGAATTATAGGAGGCGACCCTATAAATGTGAGGCTCATCAATGGGCCTGAGCCTCAAATGCCGATGCCTTCGACAATTATTAAACTTTTTTCTGAGCGTTTACCAGCCGTTAACTCTGGCTTTTCGTTTCTGGTTGTTCGTCCACTAATGGACTTTGGTCTTGATCCAGAAATTGAGTTCTGCTTACACATCCATTTCACAGATATGGTTTATTTGTATTTAAACTGTTGATTCCTTGCCTCTCAGGCAGATGCACTCCTACTTTGAAGTAAACATCCCTAATAAGTTGCCTTTTCGCTATGCTTGTTATAGGGAAAAGGGGGGGGGGGGGTCTGTGGGTTTGTTTTATGTTTTCCAAAATGGAACAGCGAAACGTTCACGGATCTGTCTGGTCTCACCTAGAGTTTACGTTGGTTTATCTCGCACAGACACGAAGATTCAACAACATTATGCTCTTTATTCAATAGCTGAACTGACATCTGACAATGGGGATGAATGCTTATGATGGGGATAATGGTGATGGGGATGCTGAATGATGGGGATGATGATGATGGGGATGGGGATGATGATGATTATGGGAATGATGATGGGAATGATGATGATGGGGATGATGATGATGATGATGATGGGGATGATGATGATGTGGATGATGATGATGTGAATGATGATGATGGGTTAACGATGAAGGTGATGGGTTAATGATGATGGGGATGATGATGATGGGGATGATGATATTGGGGATGATGATGATGGTGATGATAATGATAGGGATGACAATAATGATGATGATAATGATGATAATGATGATGACGATGATGATTTTGATAATAATATTGATTCATATTGATAATGGTGATGGTGATCATCATGACAAAGATTATGAACAAAATGATGATTTTGATGATAATGACAAAGATGATCATAGTGTTGATGAAGCGGCTATCCCTCACCTTCGCATGTACCCCCCAGCTGCCTCTTAACGTAGAATCAACGTACACGTTAAAATGAGCAAGTGAGTATGGACACGAAACAGTGGGAAAAACTCAATGCACTGTCTTCTCCAGTGGCTTTAACATGCAGTCTAAACTATAAAACAATAAAGTGAACCTAAATCCACATACCTCATCGTCATTAGAAAATCAATGGCACGATACTGCATAAACAGTGTCTTGTACTTACATATCACGCAGTACACACATCAAATTAAAAAAAAAAGTAATGGACCCTTTTCTAGGCCTTTAGGCGTATAGGGCATATAGGACTAGATCTATATTTTATAGACCAACGGAACAAGATGGGCGATGTGGTCAGCATCACGCCGGCCGCCTCTACTTCCCGGGAATGTAACCGGTACCCACTCAAGGCTGGGTCGACCCGGGAGCCAAGGTCATTTTTGAAGAAAAGTTCGGCTTCGCCAGGGAGCGAACCCACGACCTTCCAATCCGCAGCGCGCGTTTAGCCGCTCTGCCACGGCGACTCCCCACACAATAAATACTTACTGATGAACTAAAACGAATATATGCACATACACGTATATAAATATTGTTTAATGACAAATTGACACTGAGAAACGACGTGATTACATGAACTGTTGGAATAACACCCATCATCTAATTTATTGAGAAACAAAGAATGAAATGGTTTGGCCATGTAATGAGAATGAAACCAGCGATGCCAGCAGCAAGAATGTACAACCTGAAAATCAAAACATCAAGAGGTAGGGGAAGACCAAGAAAAATATGGATTGAAGGAGTCACTGAAACCTTGAGATTGCCTAACATCATGACATATCAAGCGACTGAGTGCCACTATAACTCGGCTGCCAATCGTCTGATGAACTGCGGCGCCGAGCGACTTAAGCAGACATTGACAAAAGAAGAAGAATAATCGACATTACAGCACTGGGAGACATTCTCATAAGCGCTCCGTCCCCATCTTCAGCAGCAAGCGCAGAGTTCCAATTTCAGTGGTACAAGTGTCAGTCTCATTGTATATCCCTTTTACCATTTCCTTGAGTGCTGATCGTCGACCAGATCACTGGATCTCTCTTTGCTGTACCGTTCTCTTCAGAGCACGATGATCCATCTGTAATACCGCACTGCTCACTCGCCCCCCATAGGACCCTTACTTACATCATGCAGCTTGTCATGCATCAATTCACCAAGTCTATCTGCCTGTTCATTTCCTAATACACTGGCAAATCCTGGGGGAAAATGCAAAGGTCGCTAACTATCTGGGACCTCTGAAGCGATGCTTGCCACCCTTCACGGAACATACCGTTACCCACCTTTCTCAGCATGCTCTCTGAGTCGGTTACATTCCGACATGTGTGTACAGCTGATTCTTAAACCAGCGAAAGGCTGTCGTGACTGCCTCCACCTCCATTCTCAAACTAGATGTTGTTGTGTCGTATAAGCAGGGATTTGTTGCACTACGTGACGTCCATTCACTTTTTTTGCTAGGAACACCCCTTGAACTTCGCCTGCATCTCAACATAAAGCCATCTGCATAGATTATCAAATAACCTGTCATGAATCACTTCTGTTTCTGCCGCGTTATTCTGGTACATAAAGTGAGATAGAGAAAAATATCCATCATCATCATCATCATCATCATCATCATCATCATCATCATCATCATCATCAAGTGCCTTGCCGACTGGCATGGGCGATTATGCCTCTCCACAATCTGCGAAAAAGAAATATATAATAGATATAAATATACATTCTGATATATAAATAGAGAAACAGCAGCCCTGTAATAATAGGGCCTTTTCTTACCAAAAGGTAAATTCGACACTTCGTGGGCACCTTTTGATGCATTTCCACTTCTGTTCTCTATCTTTGGAATGCCTCTCATCGTCAGGAGAGTAAAAGATCTATGGAACAGGCCCTCCTGTTTGCTTCGTACATAGTACTTTTCAGTGTCTCTGCTATTTCTGCTGCTCATCTTCTGCATGACGGACTTCTGGCTCTTTTACCGTATAACATTGCTCTCTGTGGTGCCCTGTCTGATGCTAATCTTGTTATCTAGCCAAACTACTTGATGTGTTGTTTGCCGATAAAGTTCATTATTGGTTGTGTGCCAACTCCCCTCCACATATCATCGTTCTGAAGTCAATCTTTCCTTGTTGCACCTAGCATAGTGCGTAAACATTTCCTTTTTGTCATGACTATTTTCCTTCTGTCTTCTGAAGACAGTGTCCATGTTTGACATCGATGCCCCCCCCCCACCCCCAGCACTTTACACATATTGATGCCCCCACCCCACCCAAGCCGTCTGAGCAGCATTATTGGCCCCTGGTCAAACCATTGTGCTGGACCCTAAGATAACCACTCACAGGAATTAAATGTAAAAATGGAATATGTAAATAGCCACTTGACTGACACAGATTAGCAGGGAGTTCATATGCTCGTGGGGCTACAGAGCAATTGCCCATTGGGCCCCTGCGTTAAGGCGGCCCTGGTGCCCAATACAAATGTAATTCAAAATATTTTAAAAAATAAAAATAATAATAAGCGATAATATAGACATTTGTTTATAGAACTGTGCTATGAGTTATATTATCTTCACAGCACTCTGGACACATCCATAGGCGCTCAGATTCTCCTCTCAACATATTCATCAGATCTACGTAAAGAAAATGAACCAGTAGCATGACGATGGGAGCGATGACGGTGACAAAAGCTTTTATGTGGCTAGAATCACAGGACTATTCGTGTGTGTGCTGAGTGATTCTTTGAGCATAATCCGGCGGGTCGAGGCAGACTAATTACGCAGACAGTGGTTTGAGTCTTTGCAAAACTCTCCCGTGTGTGCAGTTACTTTCATATTCGCCCCAAGGTATGCAGGCGTTGTTGGTAATGAGAGAGCTGATAGACTGGCAAGTGCTGCATTAGCTGAAGATGGCCGGCCTGTGGATCACGTAGACAATGTCATTGACCTTAGAGAGAGAGAGAGGGGGGACGTTCTGAGGATTTTGGAAGCAACATATCCACATCACTGCTAAGAATACGAGAATTGGGAGTAAAGATCAGCACAGCAAAGCATAGTGCCAGTCCTGTGTTGGTTAACAAGATTTCGTGTGCGTCCGGTGTGCTTCTCGTGTTTGGCTGTGCCGATATTTACTTCCAATTCTCATATTCTTAGCAGTGATGTGGACATGTTGCTTCCAAAATCCTCATAACGTCCTCTCTTTCTAAGGTCAGTGACAATATCTACATAGAAGAGTTAAAATTACTAAATAAACAAGACATGGTTGCCTATCACCATATACTATTTTTTGAGTTGCTGCAGTGACAGGGGTGGGGGAATGTTGAGTACACAGATCCAGGGGAAGATAATTCTGCTTCCTATTCCTGAATAATTTGAGAGTTATCGCTTGGTTTACGAGCTAAAACCTGAGTTGCCATATTGGCATTTTGGATGCCAGATTTCACAAATTTGGCATAAGAAAATAAACTGACATATTTTGGCATATTTGGGTTTTTCCTCAATTTTCTTATAAAGATTTGTTCACATTTTCTTTATGGTTAGAAACACGCAGATTTACTAAAAGCAATATAGACCTACATTTAACATATTTATTTCAATTTGACTTTGTTGTGATGTCCTGGTACGGACTAACGGAGATTCGCGCCTTGTCTTATTGTATTTTTCTGTCTTTCTAAACGGATCGTGACTTCGATAAACTAAGGCCCTCTGTATTTTATATTAATCTACTAGATTAAATGCGGGATGTAAAACCAAAACCCACCACTGATACCAAGTGATTCAGACTGTTCAGAAACTACTTGAGGGCATAAAATAGAGAGAATATAGACCTAGTTCTATCTGTGATAGATTTTATTATTTGTACCAATGGCCACGTCCTCCCCCCCCCCCCCCCAAATGGAAAGCATTTTATGATATCGCAATTATAATAGTAACTGGAAGAAAACATACCCACGGCTCAAAAGTCTTCAGACTGATCAGAGATAGCATATTACAAGCTGTGTCAGTGCACTGTTGCACCAAGAATTAGTAGCATATCAAATCGTGAAAAATCCGAAAAACACAGGATTAAAACTCCATCAAAAAGCCAGTCACAGCTTATTACAACTCCTAGGCAAAGTAATGATAAAGTTAAAGGCATTAGAGTTGCAACTTGCTGTAGGCATGACCTGTCAGTGTGCAATAGGCACAATTGATCATCTAAGAGAAATCACGAGAGCTCATGGTCGGGGGAGTATTTTGGAGCACATACAGTTGCATAGAACTAAATGTTCATGCCTAATAAAAAAATATTTTATTGCCTGCACTTAAAGATGTCCTTATTGATGATTTTCAGAAAAAAATAAATATACAAGAATAAACATACAAGAAATTTGCCATCATTATAGATGAGTTGCAAAGACTTCATCCCATTTGAGAAAATGCTTAAAGATTTTGCATCCAAAAAGGTTTACGCTGTATCGTCCACCGGTTCCAGTGAGGATGACAGTGAAGAATTCAATCTAGAGCTTTTGATGTGAAGTGAGTACAATGTTACACTTTATTTGGCATTTTCTGGCATATTTTGGGTAATGGTTTGGCATAAAATGAAATTTTTTTATCTGGCAACCCTGGCTAAAACCTGTATGTTTGTTTAAGTTGCCTCTACAATGGTAATAGTAATACATATTGTTTTCGAAACTGACGCTGAACATAGCTGCAATATAAAGTGCATAAAACAGATCCCTCACTCTCCAGATCTGTATTTTACTATAAGTAAACTTGTGTTGTTGATTTTCAGGAAATACCGAAATATAATCAATCAAAATATTAACATTAAATAATGAATTAATTTATAAGTATAATTATTGATGTGGATTTTGTAATCTTCTCTTTTTCTTCTTCTTCTTCTTCTTCTTCTTCTTCTTCTTCTTCTTCTTCTTCTTCTTCTTCTTCTTCTTCTTCTTCTTCGGGTGTCGAGGGCGATATATATACCTAAGTAGGTTCTGCTTCTTGTTCTTCTGGCCTCAATATGTCATTCTCTTCTGGTAGGGATGGCCGCTATAGTCACCATAGTCATAGACACAATTGTTGTAGATATAATAGAGTTTCTTTGAATTCGCTTGTTGTCTTTCCATCTTGTTCTTGGCCTACGTCACGACTTATATCCTTTCTCCTCTTTTAATTTTAGAGCATGCCTTGGTCTTGTATTTTGTCACAAAGCATTCTTATTGTCTCTGTTGATTTGCTGTGTACTTTTAAATTAGTTCTTTGCTGACTTTTTCTCTTATGATTATCATCTCTAATTTTATCTCTTCTGGTCACTCCTGCAAAATTTCTGAGACATCTAATTTCTGTGTTTACAAATTTGTCTGGTTTGGTAGCGATTATAATATTTATAAATTGTCATGATTTCTTCAGTGTAACGTTGGTGTCCATTGCAGACTTCAAAAAAAAAAAAAAAAAAAAAAAAAAAGAAAAGGAATCTGCAGGTCTTTATTAGTTGGGAAACCCTGCATTAGAGTATACATCTCTTTGTCTCAAGTACAGGGTTATTCAAAATGATGAACATGCTAACAATACCTTTAGTACTACCCAGCAACTCGACATATGTTTCTGGATCATAAAATACAAGTTAAGTATCTTTTCCATGCTTTCAGGCATATAGGGCTAGACCTTCTTCTTCGCATTCACCAGATGCAAACTCTGGCAGGAAATTCTGGTTGTTCATCCACCTCTGGACTTTAGGCTTGTTTCAGAACCTGAGTGTTACGTGCACATCCATTTTACAGATCTGACTTATGTGTGTGTATACTGTTGGTTCCTTGTTGCCTCTCAGGCAGATGCTCTCAGACTTCAAAGGAAACCCCCAATTTGTCGACTCTTATGACATGCTTGTTGGGGAGGCAGTGGGTCTATTCTTGTTTCCCCACAGTTGGGCTCTGGAACCCACATGGGGCTAGACCTATATTTTACAGACCAGTCTTCACTTGGTGGGTGATGGGTTCAACATTATGCCGGCCCCCTTTACTTCCTCGGACTGTTCCTGGTACCCACTCAAGGCTGGGTCAACCTGAGAACCATGGTTATTTGTTTCTGGATCATTTCAAAGTTAATTTGATGTTCGTGGTTTTTTTTTCTTTTACCTACATATATTATGTAAACTCATTCCATACAAAGCAGCTCACTGTACATTTATCATTCAGTCCAAAGAGAACATACTTGTCTGATTTTCTGTTTCTGACATACAGTTTTTACATCACCTCCTTCAAAATATATTGTTAGCTTTGTTCTGTCATTACTGGCTGAAGAGAAAATTCTTTGTATTTCAAATATTAGTTTTTGTCCCATACTGTCTCTGTTGAACACATTCCAAAAAGAACATTACTGGCTGGGACTCAAAGAGTAAATCCTTTTTATTTCAAATATTAGTTTCTATCCCATACTGTCTCTGTTGAACATATTCAGATAAGATCTGGCTGGGACTCAAAGAGTAAATCCTTTGTATTTCAAATATTAGTTTCTGTTCCATACTGTCTCTGTTAAACACATTCAGATAAGATCATTAATGGCTGGGACTCAAAGAGTAAATCCTTTGTATCTAAAATATTAAAATTCTGTCCCATACTATCTGTGTCGAACACATTCAGACCTGAATGTTTATTCCTTTAAGCCTAACTCCTTGGGAGGGAGAAGGTTAAAGTAAGAACTGCTTGGTACTAAAAGTAATTCAGGACTTAAAATAATATAGCTGTGTGACACAAACAGTTTGGATAAAAATAAAACAAATTAGTGTAACATGAATTGGGGTCTCCATGGTCAAGCTATGAATTTTGCGCTGTGAAGCTGGTGGATTCGTTTCACAGCAATGTTATTCGGTTCATGAGTGCAATTTATATGGGGATCCCTGAAGATTGTTGCCAGAGCTACAGAGTCGTGCTTTGTGTGATGCTCTTGGCAGGTGGCAAGCTGTTCTGTGGAGAGAGACTGAGCTATATTAGGTAAAACCCAGTGCAGTGAAGTCGATTCTCTCCCCTTTAACCTTTTAACCTTTTAATTAATATATGGATGAAGCACAGAATGCTTAGAAATGTTCACCCTGAATAGAATAACCAATGAACTTAGTAAGTTCCTTGGCACTGAAAGAGTTAATATAAAATGTATGAATGTGATTGCATTTTTTGAGCACATTGAGGAAGATACTGACCTTATTGTAAGAAGAGAAAATGCAGGCTGAAAACTTAATGTTATGGCAGGGCCTACCTTGCCTTTTGCCTTGACTGGCAGCTGGTCTAGGAGGAAAGCACTGACAGGCGGACAGGTGGAGCACTCCTCCTCTGATGCAGCAGCTTCTACAGCTTGTTTTGTCCCAACATATAGGTGTTACCTTTCCTTTGGAGTAAACAGAGCAGGCAGAGAGAGGGATCAGTTTGCATGGGCAACATTTGGTCTCTGCAGTATTACCCAGGCTTAGTGCTTTAGAGAGGAGGTAACCTTATCCCTGACCTTAATTGCCCACTATAACCCCCTTCACCATGGGCTTCCCCCCTCCCCCCCCCCCAATCACCATAGGCTGTACCACCCCATCACCATTGACTGTACCTCCCATGCTTCTCTATAGTACAGTATAACACTAGCATCTAGAAAGATGGAAAAGGTGCCAGTGATTACATATATTTTAATTAACATACTGTATTTTTATCTCACTGTTTAGATGTGGACTGACTGAAACTACAACATGAGAGTTTAGTGAGCCTGCATTTACTTTCAACAATGAGTATGAATTCCGAGAAGGATGAGTTTGATGTTTTGACATTCACTCTGAAACTTGAAAGCAGCGCTGAATCATTCTGGGAGCTTCTGAAGAGAACCAAGCATTTTCATGTTTCTTTGTCTTCCTTTGAAGTGATTTGCAGCATTACAAAATTCTTATTAGAAAATAAGGAACTTTCTGAACCTTGTGCTACAAAATACGGGCTTAACAGCAAAGTCTTAAGGGTCAGCAAAAAAGGTTTAAAATCTGATGAAACTAAAGAACCTCATTACACAGCAATATTATCAAATGTTTTTACTAATGTTGATATCAAAGAAAAAGAATCTAAAAATGAACAACCTAAACAAGTGGTCATGTGTGAGAATATTGCTGCTGCTGATGATGAGATGAACAGAAAGGACACTACTGTTGGGACTTCAGAGTTAGTCAGAGAAGCATTGCTGCAGGCAGCAGATATTCAAGACTTTACCTATAGCGACCGAAGCAGTGTGAGTGTAGGAAAGGATTATAAAAGAAGTTCAAGCCGAGAGAAACAATACGCTTGCAGCATTTGTCAAAAAGCCTTCCTGCGTCCTTACCTTGTTAGAAGACACCTGGAGACGAATCACAATAAAAAAGAAATACTCCAGAAAGGCGAGCAGTACATCGTTGTCAAGTGTAAGGGAATGAAAGAATTATTTCCCTTTGCTTGTTCTTTATGTGGAAAGAAATTTAAAGAAAAGCGCTATTTACACAATCATTATAAATTTCATGTAGGTCAGAAAAGATTTGCTTGCAAGATCTGCACCAGGGAATTTCTTTGGCTATGTCATATTAAGAAACATGTGAAAGAAGTTCATAACAGAGGTAATGAAATTACTAATTTTGATCAGTATGTTAAAAAACTAACCCCCTTGGACACCAGCTCAGGTCGTGTTTCTGCTAACGGAAGTGCTATGAATACGGAGCGAGCAACATTATTTTCATGTAATTACTGTGACAAGAAGTTCAACCAGAAGCATGTTTTAAAAATGCACCTGCTTCAAAAACATTCATTTGGTTCTGACTTGCCAGATGTTAAAACATTCCCAAAGGAAAGTTGTAAAATTCAGAGCAGGCTAGGTTATAAAGTTCAGACATCAAATAAGAAAACACACAGCTTCTCATCTGATGTCCTACGAGAAAGTTTCATTGTCACATCAGCTGAAGTAACTGAAGATATAATACGAGATTCATCTGCAGAGACGACCACTGATAAATCAAAGTCATTTAGTTGCAGTTATTGTGAGAAGTGCTTCACTGAGAAAATTCTTGCCGAACTTCATACATTTTTAACCCATGAGCAGGACAGGCTAGATACATTAACAGATGGGAATGGACAGTATACATGCCCTGTATGTGAGAAAAAAATAAGTGCCAAGCGTAATTTTAAAGCACATTTACATATACATGTGAAGGAGAGATATTTTGTCTGCACTGTCTGCAACAAGTCTTTCTTATGGCACAGCTGCGCAACACGACATGTTAAAACACATGGCCTTGTGGATGTGAATCAGTATATGAAAATTATTGCTTCGGATAATCTCTTTAGTGAGAAGATAACTTGTGAGGAACAACGGTTACAAACTGAGCATGAAATTAAAGAACAAATAGTGTCTCTAGAAACGTTTTGCTATGGAGATAGTTCAAACAGAAAAGAGGTTGGTAATGAAACTGCCGTTATTAAAGACGTTGAAGCTGAGGGAGATCAAAATATTGTTAGAGAGTCACCAGGTTGTACCGTATGCAGTCGTTGCTGTAGGGGTTTCATGACGCATACATCATGGAAAGAACATATAAAAACATGCTCAGCTCAAAATCAGTACAAGTGTTTGTTGTGCTTGATGCCGTTTCCTACAAAGTGCAGTGCACATAGACATCTCCGCAGAGTCCACAACAAAGAAAGTGATGAAATTGATGAGCTTCTAGAAGAAGATTCCCCTCAGAGGAATCATACTGCATTGCTGAATGATCCAGAAGGCTTAACTCATTCAGAGTGCCATTTTATGTGTTCAGTGTGTAAAAAATTCTTCAGGGAGAGGCGTTATTTAAGACAGCACATGTGGACTCACAGACGACAGTGGATGCATCGATGCAAGCACTGTGCCAGATATTTCACCAAGAAACAGTTTCTGCATGAGCACATGGTTAACAGGCATCCTTTAGGAAACTTGCATAACACCAATAGCATGGTAAAAAATGATTGTCTGCAGACATCTGTGGAGGATGTTTCAGACTCCCACCTCTGTGCAGTTTGTGGTGACTGTAATGCAGAAATGACCCCTGAAGGTCACATGTGCCTGTCATGTAAGGATACCAGGGTCAGAGGTGACATTTTAACCTGTGGGGTTTGTGGCATTAAAATGAAGAACAAACATGACCTAGTTGTCCACTCAAGGACTCATGAAGTCAGAGAGCACAAGTGTGATGTCTGTCAGAAGGTCTATAAGCAAAAGAAACTGCTGGATGTACATAAAAAAGAACATTTAGGTAATTCTGATTCTTCTAAATTTAGTATATTTTCTTCTTTTTCTCCTCCTCCTCCTTCTTTTTCTTCTTCTGTTTTGTAATTAAATTGTGTGCGTTTAACCCAGTGCTGGAATATTTGCACCTTTTGCTGATATATCCAGCTTCTTTTGAGCATTTTTTAAAAACTCGGTTTGTCTTCTGTTCTTGCTCTTCTTTCTCTTCTTCTTCTTCTTCTTCATCGTCTTCTTCTTTTTCTTCTTCTTCTTCTTCTTCTTCTTCTTCTTCTTCTTCTTTTTCTTCTACTACTACTACTTCTTCTTCACGTTCTTCTGAAAAGTTCTGGTTTTTTGCCAATTTTTTAACTTTAGTCTTGTTCCAGAACCATAGTTTTGCGTGCACATCCATTTTACAGATCTGACATTTTTGTATGCATAGTGTTGGTTTCTATCCTCTAAGGCAGATGAACTCTGACTTTCATTGAAAAATCTTGAATTAGTCTACTCTTATAACATACTTGTGGGGCAGGAAAGGAGAGGGGGGGGGGGGGGTCAGTGGGTCCATTTCTGTTGGTTATCATGCTGGCTACCTTTACTTCTCAGAATTTTATCTGGTACCCAGAGTAGTTTGGGTCGACCTTGGAGCCGAGGTCAGTTGTGGGGAAAAAATTACACCTTGGTGGATCTTTTTTTTTTTTTTCAATTCAAAGGTTAGGTCAGGCTCATATTTTTGTGCATTTTTCCTTTTCAAGACACACATATCTTCGAACCGTTACACAGATCAGTTTTGTATTTCAATTCAAAGGTTAGGTCGGGCTCATATTTTTGTGCATTTTTCCTTTTCAAGACAGACATATCTTAGGACAGTTACACAGATAAGTTTTGTATTTCAGTTCAAAGGTTAGGTCAGGCTCATATTTTTGTGCATTTTTCCTTTTCAAGACAGACATAACTTTGGACAGTTACACATATCTTTTGACAGTTACACATATCTTTTGACAGTTACACATATCTTTTGACAGTTACACATATCTTTTGACAGTTACACATATCTTTTGACAGTTACACATATCTTTTGACAGTTACACATATCTTTTGACAGTTACACATATCTTTGGACAGTTACACATATCTTTGGACAGTTACACATATCTTTGGACAGTTACACATATCTTTGAACAGTTACACATATCTTTGGTCAGTTACACATATCTTTGGACAGTTACACATATCTTTGGACAGTTACACATATCTTTGGTCAGTTACACATATCTTTGGGCAGTTACACATATCTTTATACAGTTACACATAACTTTGGACAGTTACACATAACTTTGGACAGTTACACATAACTTTGGGCAGTTACACATATCTTTGGGCAGTTACACATATCTTTGGACAGTTACACATATCTTTGGACAGTTACACATATCTTTATACAGTTACACATATCTTTGGACAGTTACACATATCTTTGGGCAGTTACACATATCTTTGGACAGTTACACATATCTTTTGACAGATACACATATCTTTTGACAGTTACACATATCTTTGGTCAGTTACACATATCTTTTGACAGTTACACATATCTTTGGGCAGTTACACATATCTTTGGGCAGTTACACATATCTTTGGACAGTTACACATATCTTTGGGCAGTTACACATATCTTTGGACAGTTACACATATCTTTGGACAGTTACACATATCTTTGGGCAGTTACACATAACTTTGGACAGTTACACATATCTTTGGGCAGTTACACATAACTTTGGACAGTTACACATATCTTTGGGCAGTTACACCTATCTTTGGGCAGTTACACATAACTTTGGTCAGTTACACATATTTTTGGGCAGTTACACATAACTTTGGACAGTTACACATATCTTTGGGCAGTTACACATAACTTTGGACAGTTACACATATCTTTGGGCAGTTACACATAACTTTGGACAGTTACACATATCTTTGGACAGTTACACATAACTTTGGACAGTTACACATATCTTTGGGCAGTTACACATATCTTTGGGCAGTTACACATAACTTTGGGCAGTTACACATAACTTTGGACAGTTACACATATTTGGACAGTTACACATATCTTTGGACAGTTACACATATCTTTTGACAATTACACATATAAGTTTTGTACTCATCTTTGTCTTCTTTTTTATGTTCACCGACTAACTCTGGCGGAAAGTTCTGGTTGTTTGTCTACTTCTGGACTTGATTTAGAACTTGAGTTTTGCCTGCAGATGTCTTCCAGATCTGCCTTATTTTTATGTAGACTGATTGGTTCCTTGCCTCTCTGGCAGATGCACTCCATCTTTGAAGGAGACACCCCTAATTGGTCAATTTTTACAAAATGCTTGTTAATTCTTTCAGGCCCATGCATTTTATCAGACTTGGCCCACATTAATTTCCCTTTACAAAAATGGCAGAGGGGGTGACATACAAAAAAAGGCAAAAGAGAATGTTATATACTTCTAAACACTATAAATGTATATATGTTTTTAAAAAGAAATGAATGTACATTTTGAATATGATAATAAGTATATGTTTAATACTGTTATAGTTAGTTAGAAAGAAGAAATCAGCAGGTTTTAATTTCACAACAAAATATTTTTACAAAAACATTCTTCACTTACCATGGTTTTGCAGCCATAAGAGCAGTGAATATCAAAATTTGTTCAATTTCCTAACATATTCCAAAGTTATAATGAGTTTCTGGATTAGTTTAGCACTCAGAGGCTCTTAGTTATCACAGAGTGCTGAACAAAATTTCAGAGACAAAATGGCAGAAAAATTGACCATTACACACACACCATTTTCTAATTACTTTGTACAATTATATACAGGCTGTAGCTGCAATGATTTCAATGTAGCTTAGCCATAGTATAAAACTGTCTATTTGTTTAGAGCACTTTCCTTCGCTAACACCCTATATACAGTAGCAGTGGAACATTCTCTGTGTCCGACTCGACAGAATTGCTAGATTGCTAAACAGCTGATCACTCAGCTGCAGTATTTTAAACATCCGATTCACTTTCCGGAAAATCAAAATTTTCATTATCATTATCAGAATTAAAAACATCTGACTGAAACAATTTCTGAGCTTTGGCCACAGAAAGATGCATGTACTTGTGGTTGGATCACTGGTGTCCATGGCGTCGAACACGAAATTACAAAATGCATGGTCTGGAAGGTAATGAGATCAGTTTGTGACTAGATGTGGCAGAATAAAGGCTCCTGTACAAAGAAAAAATGTTAAAGTGACCTTCCCTGGATACTTTAAAAGTAGGTCAGAAAATTAGAAACAAAAACGGAGCCATGTTCGAAGCAGTGTGTACGGGACACACGATCGACGCTCACAGTGTTATTTGGGCAAATTGGAACATCTCAGTCAACACTCACAGCATTGCTCTGGCCTTAAAGAGTTAAGCGGGGCAGTTTGTCTACCCCCCCCCCCCCCCCTCCTCCCAGGAGACCCCAGAATCCACACTGGGATTTATAATAATTTTTGCTGAAACAAGTGTGTATGTTTGTCATTGCAGGGGAGAAACCTTTCTGCTGCGAAACATGTGGGCTAAGGTTTGCATCCAGTGAAAGGTTACGATTTCACAACTACAACGTCCATTCTGAGAGGTTGAGGAGGAATGCAATCAAGTTCTATGCCTCATCTCTGTGTCCAGTCTGTGACAGTGTGAGGCTGTTGTTTGCATATTTTTTTTATATATGACAACATACACAAAAAACTCCTGTTAAAAACTGAGAGTGTAGGAGTGGCGTGGGGGATCTGGCAGATGCTCAACACTCTAGGAGGAGTTAAACAGAAAGATAGTCACAATATTAACGGTACCATGGAATGGGAAGTCCACACTTTTGCTGAAGATGGCGTGCTTATGGGAATATCCAGAGGGCTGTGGTTTGGGTTTTTAACTCATAACTGAGAAAAACTTACATAAACACACACGCACGCACAACGCCCGTCTGCAAGCCCGCCCTCCCTTTCTCTCTCTCTCTCTCTCTCTCTCTCTCTCTTTCTCTTTCTCTCCCTGTGAGGTTATTGATGTTTAATTTTCATTGGTAAATAAAAAGCCAGTGAAATGAGACACAAACACAAACAGAGAGAAGAGGTAGAAGGATAAATAATGATCAGTAATATGTTGTTTTTTAAAATCCCCTCAGAGAATTCGCATTAAAGATCAAATGTGGAACCACCTGTTAATTCACTCAGGAACATTTGAATTGAACTGTAATTATTGTGACAAGTTTTTTACTTGCTCCGAGGAGCTGAGTGTCCATGGTCAAAGTCTGCATACAAACACAGACATGCCATTCAACTGTTTCTTGTGTGGGACCAGATTTTTAGAAAAGGCCAAGTTGTTAGAGCACTTTGGGAGCCATCCAGGTAAGGAAGTTTATTTATGTCTGTGCTTCATTTTTTGGAGTGAGCTCAACTTTGTTGCCCTAACAAGCAGTAAATCCTGTATTTCGACCAGTGATTCAATCCCTTACTTGCTATATTCTTCAATCATACTTGGTTCTTCAATTATGTGTCATTCAGTGTTCTTCAGCCATGTGTGATTCGAGATTGTTTTGTTTTGATGATTTTTTTCAGTCATTCATTGCGAAAAAGTATTACTAAGTGCAGCCAAGAGTATTGTAAACTAAAATACACTAAAGTATGATTTTAACTGTGAACTTGTGTAGAGTGATAGAGAACAAATGTAAAACAATAGATATTAATCAAGTTCTTAAGATCCATATGGTTGGCTCAGGAGGCAGCAGAGTAATCTAAGAAAAGGACAGTGTGAGTTGTACTCACGAGATTACTAGACCCAGAGACCAGTTAAGAAAAAATGTTGAGAGAGTGAACCTTCTAGGTTAAGAGAATAGCAATTTTCCATCACTTAATACAGCAGGGGGTGGGCAAAAAGCTTTGAGCCAGAGACCAGGGAGAAAAGGATGAGTCAGCCCCGGGACGAGAAGCTTTGATCTGGTGGTCAAGAAGATCGGATGAGTCCCCTCTGACCTGACATAGGAGTCACAGCGAGGTGCAAGGCTTTTCTAGATAGTGCAATGAGCTTGTCCGACCTTGCATCTGTGACATAAAGTTTGATTGCTCCCAGAGCTCCCAGTTAATTGTCTCCTATGACCTGCTTTTTGTAGAGGTAGTGGGTCTATTCTTGTTTTCCTCCCCTCTAACCAGACATAGGAGTCACAGCGAGGTGCAAGGCTTTTCTAGATAGTGCAGTGAGCTTGTCCGACCTTGCATCTGTGACATAGAATTTAATTGCTCCCAGAGCTCCCAGTTAATTGTCTCCTACGACCTTCTTGTGGGAGGCAGTGGGTCTATTCTTGTTTTCCCCATGATGGGGCCTCCGTAACCCACTCAGGAAGTGTTTTGATTTAAAATCAGGCTGCTGTATCTGAACCTTTCTGCCCAACATATTCAACTTCAGCACACGTCTAATTAGTTGCCTGTTATCTTCTTTTCTTCTTCTTCGATCCTTTTGTCAGAAAACTTATATCAGTACGCCGGTAGTCTTTATGAAAGCTATTGTGCAGTCCATATCCTCTTGTGTACCATACAGCTTTGTCTTCATTGTGGTTGGAACAGGCCAGATTGTGTCTCTGTTATCAGGATACAGTTGACAGTGTTGGAGCACATGCTCAGCATATCCGGGTGCCACGCTGCAGGGACACGTTTCCGTGTTTCCTACGCCGAAAAATTTGAACATGTGTTGATAAAGTCTGTTGTGCCCAGTCCTTAGTCTGAATATAATACACTGTCCCTCTCTAGAGAGGCGATGAAGCAATTCTTGGCCTAGGAACCCACAGAAGGAGAACACAAATGTTTGAAAAATGTACTTTAAATTGTCATCACAGAATTAACCATTTCAGTATCAAGCGACACACAGTGGGTTTATTGAAGTAGCCTAGCATGCTGTTATTTTCTGACCTTACTGCACCTCATTCAGCAATTTCTTTAGCTCTTCATATCCCTCTTGTTACTTCCATTTCTTTTACTAAACATTGTTATTATTTGGACCCTGTTGGAACCAGCCATTTATTTGAGCAACAGTTTTTGAGAGTAAGTAAATTATACCCCACTAGGACATCAAACAAGCGATAAACACCCAGTGACACAAAGTGCCACCATGCCCATGCCGATCACCTGCGGAAAGGTCTCAGAAACCGTGTTCACCCACTGGATTATATGGTGGCCCCCGGCAGAAGCCGGGGTGAGGATTCAAAATAACAAAAAATTGCATCCCACGTGGGGACGACGATAACACGAGTTTTGGAAAAAAGTAAAGTTGAAGAAATACATGCCAGGACCGAACAATTTATTGTCACATTGTGTTAGCAATTGGAGCTGGTAACTTTGTTTTGTATTTTACCATTTGCAGAAAAGGAAGTTCATCAGTGCACACAGTGCAGTAACACATTTTACCTAAAGGCTGACCTAAGGGAACACACAAAAAGCAGACATGAAAGGAAAAAGAGAAACACAGTTCAGGAACAAGCACTGGCTGGTGTGTACCGAGGACCTTTTCCTTGCAAAATGTGTGGGAGGGTAAGTGACACAGGATAGACAAAAAGTAGCATCTTTAAGGCTTATGCTTGTCACCAAGAGCACTTATGCTATGTTAAGGAATGATCTCCCTCGTACAGTCCATGCTATTTTAAGGAATTATTTCCTTCTTACAGTTTATGCTATATTAAAGAATTAGTTCCTTCTTGCAGTACGTGTTATGTTAAGGAATTATCTCCCTCTGACAGTCCATGCTGTGTTAAGGAACTATCTCCCTTTGACAGTCATGCCATAAGGTGTTGGTAGTTATGTCTATCCCCAGCCTTCTGTCTCTTGTACATTCAGTAATTTCTGACACAGATAATCTTCCACACCCTGATGTCAAACTATCCAGCACTTTCGATCTCCCTCTGCTTTTTTTCCTGTCTGCCGTTCCTGCCATCCCAATATATGCTGGTTTTCCGCTTCTCGTGAGGAGACCAAAGAATGTAGATTGTATTTTTTTGTTGGAGAACTCGTTAATTTAGTTGGGGGGGGGGGGGGGGGGGGGGGTTTCCCTTCTTATGACCTTAATAGCTTTCAAAACAAAGTCAACTTGATATCAGATTTCCTCGTAAGCCTCAGTGATAGAGGTTGGGTAGCATGGTGTGAGTCACCGATACATATTGTATAATGTCTCTTTCTGATAGGGTACTCAGTTTCTTTTGCGCATTAATATAAAAGCATCTTCATTACTCTTTTTTATTTATTTACAGTGTTTTCATCATTCGTCTATTAAAACCACATGTCTGCTGCTACAGTTTTATTTTTTCTCAAGGAATTTGAGTAAAATACAAATTTTGTGTGTCCTCACATTTGCTATGAGGGACTGGAAGGTGGTTAACTCTTTCAGTGTCAGGCAACAACTGGTGTGTGGTGATTCTATTACTTGATTTTTCTCCACAGCATATTTTCTTCTCTAACTTTTAACATTTAGATAAGATAATTAAGAAATCTGGCTTCCTCAGTAGTAATTACCATTGTGTATGTTGCCACTTTGAAAGTAATGCATTAATGATTTTTCATCATGTTCATTTCTTTGCTTTCCTATGAAACCTTCAGGTACTGAAAGAGTTAAGCTGATTTCCTTTAAGGTTATTGGTTTAATTTTGGACTCTGTCCTTCATTTCGTAGGTCCTCACTGGAGCTGTAGAGTTTTATGCTTTCTGTGACATTCTAATTTGGCAGACAACTGCTGTGCTAAGAGAAACTGAACAGTGTTGAATAAAAAAATAAAACCAGTGCAATAAAGTTGATATGAGTTCAAGAAGGGTAAAGAAATAAGAGAAATGTCTGGGCACCACTAGTAACAGCAGTTGTAATACAAAGAAGATGTTGCTATATTGGACACATCCTGAGAAGAAACGGGCAGAGAATCACCAAGCAAGCAGTAAAAGGGAAAAATAAAAGGATTAAGGCAGTGACGACATTCAAAAGAAACCATAAAACATATGTTGATGAGAGAGGCTAAAGGTGCTGGACTGAATTCCATCCCTAATGTCAAATGGAAGGCACAGGTTAGAACAGAATTTAGTTAAAGACTACGAACCCTGTGTGACATATAATGGCACAGATGGACAGTGATAGTGATGATGAATAAAGTCAATCCTTTAACTCATATACACCTTATACAGTCATGGACCCTTGATGAAAGCAGCGTCCGTGGCTTAGGCATTGCGAGTCCAACTCCTAATTCCAACGTACGGCGATCGAAACCCACTGCTGGCTGTGTGGATTTTTATCATGGTATGAGGCGTCACAGGTCGACCTAGCCTTAAATTGGCACATGGATGTATGTCCTGGGAAAGTAAAGACAGCCGGCAAGCTGGTGTAATGCTGACCCCTTTACCCACCTAGTGCCGATTGGTCTGTAAAAATATGGGTGCTCTTCCAATATGCCAGATGCGCCTAAGGCGTTAAAAGGGATCTTTACTTTTACCCCTGAACATAAACATTTAATAGTAGCCTACTGGCCAGGTGTCAGCTTGCACAGTGGCAAGTGGGTTTTGTTGGCCTGTGATGAAATGGTCCCCATTAAACATTAGACAGTATGTTACACATGTTAACTGCCTTTTAATAGCTTTGAAATATAAGTTATATCGTTATTACCACATATGACTAAAATTGAAATGATTTAACAGAATATTGCATGTATTTATAATTTTTTTTTTTAAACTGCTATATTTTTTATTTGTTTAAAGCATATTTCTTCTAAAAAAAATAAAATGATACTCGTTGGTGTGCCTCCATAACCTTTTGGTAACTACTACATTTAGACCCAGTCTACCTCTAGATATTTGTTATGAATCATTCCTGCGACCTAGCATTTTACATATTTTCAAGGAATTAAAACTAGATTTTAAAAATTAAGTAACAAAGAAAATGTTATAAAACCTATGTCTTTCTGATTTGTGTTTCTTGAGGCCTCAAAGATATGGTTTTACAGAAAAATGTTTTAAATTCTTCGGGCAGCCGAAAAGATTTATCCAAATGCTTTTGAAAGAGGTGATGGTCCAAGGACAGTTTATCACAAACATCAAATAAAGTCACAGTTTTGATGATTACATTATGAAAAGAAGGAAACTGGAAAATGGGACTACTGGAAAGATCTGTAGAAAGAGAAATGGAAAAAGACACTTCTTAACAACCTTTTTGTCAAGGCATGGAAGGGTGTCACCAGCTCACCTGATACATGCTGTTAGAGATCACAAGTTGTGGAGAGGCATCTTTGCCCATGCCAGTAAGAAAGGCAGTTGATGATTATTAGTTTAAAAGTTTTTCTTTGTTTTTTTTAAATGCTTCCAAAACTGTTATGTTAAACCTTCTGGTATTTGCCTTGGAAGCGAAGAAAAAAAAACAGTCATACATTTTATGAATGTGTTTCACAGGTGTATCAGAAAAAAGCAAGTCTCGACGTCCATATGAAGATTCACTATGGCATTTTTGACTTCCCTTGTGATTTCTGTGAGAAGAAATTCAAGTCTGCTGCAGAGTGCCGTATCCATCGCAGGCAGCACACAAAAGAGAAGCCTTACCAGTGTCCTTACTGTGGGGAGAGGTTTAACAGACATTCAACATTGACACAGCATAAACGAAGGCATACTGGTGCGTATGAGCATAATTTGTATTTCCATACTAGATTTTGCCTTGGTGTAATGGCTAGATGCTTTAATACTGCCCAGGCTTTGTGCTCAGTGGAACAAAATGCCATGGACCATGTTGTGTGGAGAGTTGGTGTAATGGCTAGATGCTTTAATACAGCCCAGGCTTTGTACTCATTGGAACAAAATGCCACGGGCCATGTTGTGTGGAGAGTTGGTGTAATGGCTAGAGACTTTAATACTGCCCAGGCTTTGTACTCATTGGAACAAAATGCCATGGACCATGTTGTGTGGAGAGGGCATATCAGGAAGAGAATGAGAGTGAAAGAAGAAATTATTGCAGAAAAGATGAGAGCTGATCTGAGAAGAAACAGATTAAATACAAGTGTTGACAACAATGCTCCTGAAATCCCATCATTGTGGAAGACTTTTCTTGACACGGGCGGGTCTTGCTAGTCACACTTGTCATTGCCATTGGCTGTGAGTCCCATTCCTCCTCATAGAACACTATAACACTATCGTCTTGAAAGACGGAAAGGTGCCAGTCAATCATTCAATCAATCAATGGCTAGATGCTAGTCTGTGGATCTGAAGATCATCAGGTCAAATCCGAACAGAGCGGGACTTTTTTCAAACATGCCCTTGGCTCCAAGGTCAGCCCAGCCTTAAGTGTGAACCAGGTAAAGATCTAAAGAGTAATCTGATAAAGCGTCATGTTGACCACATTACCCACGGACTGTCTATTAAATATAGGTCTAGCATTATATGCCTGAAAGCGGGGGGGAAAAACATCCTATTTACACCAGATTTCACTCTTCCCCCTGCAGGTTCTGGGACCTTGCTTTGGAGGGGCAAAATAGTTTACTTACTGCTCCTCAACAAATGTGTGATTTCTTCTTCTTCTTCTTGTTGTGTTCGCTTTCTGATTTACACCGACAGACAGGTTCTTGTGATAAACTTGACTGTTTTTATGAGTTCATTTTTAGTCCCATACAACTTTGTGTACAGTGATGACTCACTGGGCCTGTATTTCTTTCTTAATGGGCTGGACAAGGGACAGTCTTGCAGGACATGTTCTGTAGTCTGCACACATAGCCCACAAGGGCAAAAAGGTGAACTACTTAGACGTAGCCTGTGCATATGCTGGTTAAGTTTGTTATGTCCTGTCCTGAGACGTAGGACAATGACCTGCCCATGCCGGTCAAGTAAGTGGTAGTCATCTTTGGCCAGACTCTGTACACTTCTAATAGCCTGGATGGCCCTTTTCTTCTCATAGTTTGTTACTGCATTCTCTTCCTGGTCACATTCTGCCCCTTTTTTAGCAAGTTTATCTGCGGTTTCGTTTCCTGGTATACCACAGTGGGATGGCACCCACTGGAGTACAGTACACTTTTGGGCAGCCACCTTGCCAAGTTCAGATCTCAAGTGAGGGAGTTTGCCACTCTTGAGGGCTTGAAGCACTGAAAGCGCATCTGTGAATATAACCACTTGGTGGCAGTCAGAACTGGTGTTGTGTAACATTTTGGCAGCCTGCTCTAGTGCTACAATGTGTGATAAAAGGTGACTACTTAAGCATTTGCTGAGATCAGTTGGTGTTGGACTCCCCATCTGGGTTCCAGGTCCCAATTTAGCAGATAAATAATAAAGCCTCCCTCCCTTCCCTGCAAGTATATCGTAAAAGGTGGCCACTTAGGAGTGTTTCCTTTGAAGTTTTAGTGCATCTGCCTGAGAGCAGAGAAAGTGGCAGTGTGCATACAAATAAGCCACATATGAAAGATTGATGTGCACACACAACTCAAGATCAGAAACAAGACCAAATTCCTGAAGTGGATGAATAACCATAATTTTTTTTGCTGAACAGCCAATGAGCACTAAGACAAAGAAGAAGATGTATTGAACCAAAAGATGCAAATAAGAACAGCTATCAGTCTTCTGAAAGAAGGAAAGGTAGCAGGTCCACATGGTATCCCAGCAGAAGTTATTAGGAGCAATAAAAAACATCAGTGGAATTGCTACATAGATTATTTAGTAACGTCTGGGAGACCGAAGAAATTACAGCAGACCAGAGAGAAAGATATCTTGTGAAACTGCCAAAAAAACAAAAGAAATCTACAGGAATGTGAAAACTATAGAAGAATTATGTTGCTGTCAGTTCCTGGAAAAATATTAAATAGGATTATTTTGAAAATGAAAAGACTAAAAGATGCTGTTGATAAAGAGTTAAGAGCTGAACAGGCAGGCTTTTGACCAAACAGATCCTGTACTGACCATATAGCCACATTAGCTATAATAATATAATAAAAATATACACTGGACACTGTATATTATAACCTTGAAAGCTTGATCAGAATATTACTTTTATAAATAAAAATATAAAGAGGCAAATAATGTTCAGTATGTTTTGAAATGTACTTTCATAATGCCGGGTTCGATCCCAGCTGCAGGCCATGCGCCTTACGGTGGTTTCGACAGTGGTATCAAGAAAGCCCACCGTCCAGAAAGCAATGGCAAACTACTGGATGTAAATTTGCCTAGAAAAACCACACAACAGCTGGGGGATGTTGGGGTTGGTTCTGCAACGTCCTGTAAAGGATACGCAACTAACCTTATGAAATGAACAGTATTATTTATATAACAGTTTATCAGTTATATATAAACTGATAGTTTATCAATGAATTTTCAGATGAACGTCCTTATCTCTGTGATGACTGTGGCATGGCTTTTAGGACACGAAAAACTCTTCAGAACCACAAAATGACTCACACTAAACATGCAGGTGTGGCACAGAAATCAGTTTCCAGAGGTATTGGTGTCTCATGTTTGTTAAGTATTCTGTGACTTGACTTTTTGTTTTGTGACCATTTTGAAACTATCCAGATTTTTTTTGGGGGGTATCTTTACAATAAAGTAAATTACCTTGCACTTCTCATCAAGCTAGTGGCTCAATATATCTTGTTTTACAAGCATTTCTTTGGGTTTGCTTTCCCTGGCCTTTAACTATTTCCAGTCTAGCTGCAAGACAACAGCTCTCATCATCATCAGGTGCCTTGCCGACTGGCGTGGGCGGATATGCCTCTACAATCTGCAATCTCCTGCACATTCTATGCCCCTGTGGGTTCCAGTGGAAAGAAATTCTAGTTATATTGTTCTCAGGTTTTCTTAACATGTGTCCTATCCAACGCCAGCATCCTTTTTTCACCTTCTGATCCACTGGAACTATTTACCACCAGATGTATTTGACAAGTTTCATCTCAGACATTCCTTTCTCCCATGTCCCTATCCCTTTCCTAATTTTACCTCTCCGCACAAGGTAGTTCATGGCATGCTATTCTCATGAATCCCATTAATCAACTGGTTTGGTAAGTATGTGGATTCTGTACAGCATAGGCGATGCTTTCAATGCAATAAATAACAACAAGCATGATAAATGTGGTTCCTTAAAATATTCAGTTTCACTTGGGAGTAGAGATTGTAGTTTCCACCAATGGCTGAAGCAGACCTGGTATGTTTCAGTTCTTCTTAAAGTTACCCAGCTGTAAACTCAGTCGGAATGTTCTAGTTGTTGTTTATCCACACCTGGATTGTGGTCTTGCTTCATAACTTGAGTTTTGCATGGACATAATTTTACAGATATGGCTTATATGTATGCAGACTATTGGTTCCTTGCCTGTCAAGCAAATGCACTCTTTACTTAGGAGACGCCCCTCTTACGACATACTCATTAGATAGCTGTGGGTTTATTCTTTGTTTTCCAAAATGGAGATTCATTATTATTTCATTACATTCTTTATTGGTTTTGGAGACATGGTGCTGCAGTAGTTACATGCTCACCTGCTGATCTGAACATCTTGGGTTCAGATCTGCATTGAGGCAGTTTTTATATATGTATATATATATATTTTTTTTTTCTCAAATAATTTTCTTGGACTCCCAGGTCAACTCAACCTAAATTAGGCAGCAGGGAATTTGTTTATCAGGTAGTCTACCTGGTTAGTTTTGTGACACTTCTTTTAATTATCAGGTATGTCTCCTCTCTGGCATAACCTTTCTCCAGACGAGCAGTAGAACCAGTGAGTTCAACAGTACAGTGGCCATGAACAGCAGAATTGGACAGTGATACAGTTACAACCATAATTATATAAAAAATTAACCCGCCAAGTTTTCAACAACCCCCCCCCCCCCCCCCCCCCCCCCCCCCCCCCCCCCCCCCCCCCCCCAAAAAAAAAAAATTTAAACATTTCTCACACAGATGATCTTCCATGTCACGTCAGAACGTCCAGCATCGTCTTTCTTGGTCTCCCTTTTGCTTCTTTCCCCGCTGACTTTCTCACCATCACCAACTTTTTAATGCTTTATATCTTGTTGAAGTATGTATTGTTTCTTATTTTCTTTCAGCACCACCAAAACTACTGCCGACCATGAATGATAGAAACATCCCTCTGCCTCCGCATATAGAACTATCACAGCAAGTCCCAATGATGCACCAGCCAGATGTCAACCACTATTATGCCTACTGGAATATACCAAGACAGTGATGTCTTTCATCATTGGTAACTTCCATATAGGCCTTGGCTTGCACCAGTGACAGTCTAGACTTTACTGATGTCAGCCGAAGCATATGACTCATTGTTCTAACTGGGGTATCTCGTGTGCAACCTAAGACAATTCTCATTCTTTCATTTCGAATCCGTTCAAGCTTTGCACACTGTGAAGTGGATAGGGCCATATCACTTACTAAAAGGACCAAATGGTTGAACAATAAGACCAGAAGTCTCTGTTCCATATGTGTCGCCACTATCATCTTTAGTGCCACCAGGCCACACTTGCATTTGATCAGTCTGCTCCACATCATATTTGTAGGACAGACTGCGATCAAATGTCAAACCTAAGTATTTTCAGCTTATCTCTTCTTTCAACATTTATACCTTTCATGAATATGCTGGGCAAGTCTTCCTTTCCAGTGCAGTTATTTAAGGAGCACCACAAAATACAGGCCTTCTCACTTCACACCACTCTGTCATCTCAAGCAAAGTACTTTGGAAGTCTCTGGTCAAGTCATGCCTGTCTGACCCGCTTCAATATATTAGGAAACCATCAGTAAGTGTCACAGTTCGCCCTAGTCCAGCGGGCTGAATTTTTGCCAGACGCTATATATATATATATTTATATATATACACACACTCGCACGCAGGCAATCATGCACATGCGCGTGCATGCACACACACACACGTACACACACTTTCTTCACCACAATTTTTTTTCAGCATTTTGCCATACACATTTTGCATGGTAATGATTCTATAACTGTTGAGTTGTGAGGGATCCCTGTCTGGTTTTGGATGTGGTTTAAGATAACTATGTAACCAGTCATCTGGTACATTTAACATTTGGATACTATCATTAAAGTCCCTCACAACTCATATTTCATAACTACTTAACTGTTTGATGCGGCCATAGCGTACACCCTCCAGCCCCGGAGCATTATTTCTGCTGCCCTGGATTGCTCTATCCTATTGTCTTTATCTGTTTGGATTAAATATCACCTTAAACAACTCTTGCCCCTTCTCCTCGTCACTTGTTAATATTCTACCTCCTGACTCTTGAATGTTTGGTATTTGACGAATGGTACTTTTTCTTTTAATTTGTTGGTACAAATTCCAGAATTTATGTAGTGTTTTCTCCCCTGCTACATCTGTTACAAAATTCCTTTCTTGGCCTCTTTGGTGCTGTTTTTAAATGTGTTACTCAGGATTTGTTTAACTTGTTGTTATTGCTCCATATCTTCATCTTTTGCAGGTCATAGTTTTTGTGCTTTCTGCCATTCATTCGTAGTCAATATTTTTGCTTCCCAGACCTTTTCCACCTGTTCGTTCTACCACAGTGGTTGCACAAATTTTGTTTTTCCCATCTTTTGTAGGGCTGTTTGGCACAACGAATGCAGTGTTCGAACCTACTGATTATTGGCTGTAAATTTAAACATGTGTCATGGTTTCATTAGCTTAATAGTCTGTCCCTTTGGGATAAGAACCAGGCATGGCAGGTGATCACTTTCTTCTCCTCAAAAACACCCCAGCTCACTGTGTATGCATCAGTACTGAATGCTAACGCTAGGTCGATCACTCCATCCATGTCTCTGGCTCTTGCTGCTTATCTTGTGGCACAACCATCGTTTAATATGTTGAAGCTTATGCCTATTAGGGCCTGACTCAGTGCAACTCTCTGTCTGTTTTCCCCACTCTTTTGACTGAGCGTTAAAATCACCAGCTCTTAAACATTTTACATCATACTCCTCCAAATCTGAAAGGTATTCACATGTGCCTTCGATCGGAAGTTGGTCCACATGCTCGTTTATGTTGAAGATGTACCGGTCGTGGTTGTCTATGGAAATAACAAATCCTTGAATCTCAAGCATTTCACTGTTATACTCTTATGTATTTAGTCATCGATGGTGGATTCCATGCCTATTATACATAGCCAGATTGACATAAACTACATACAGCCGTGGAATCAATTTTTAGTTTCACTTTACTGCAAATAGGTCATTCTCTTCTGTCATCCCGTGTGTTCAGGATATTCATTTTAGCTTCATGATCTCATATTTTAGTCATCCTATGTTTTCCTGCAACTTGTATCTTTTTTGTTATGAGTACATATTATATTATTATTATTTTACACTTGAACAATTTTCTCCCCATGACACTAACAAATGGTAACATTTGTAATCACACAGATATAGATATACGCTCGAGCCTGTATTGTCCATGTGCAGAAAAGCCATAAGCCAGGGAAGATACGCTTGGCGCCACATTAAAGTCCTGAAAGAGTTAGCGGATAGTGAGGACCAAGCCAGGATTAGGGCCAACGGGAGAGCCAGTCCTACCGTTACCCCCATGCTCTTCCTCAAGGCTGGGCAGGTTTATAAAGATAAAATCAACAAGATCGCATACGCTCCATCAATACTTGACTCAGCGAGGGACTGGTTACTGATTGTCGACCTGCCTGGATTTGAGGTATCCAGAGTCAGTCCGGAAGACCGGCCTGAGACAGAACATAGTTCTGCACTCTACGGAAAAACACCAGCTCATCCTGATTAAGCTTTTAAAGGGTTTGTATCCTGATTAAGCTTTTAAAGGGTTTGTATCCTGATTAAGCTTTTAAAGGGTTTGTATCCTGATTAAGCTTTTAAAGGGTTTGTATCCTGATTAAGCTGACTTTGTTGTACGAGCCGCGGATCAACTAAGATCACATGTACAAGCTCATGAAGTACTATGAGCTCGTGGCCAGTCTGAGGAGAGATGAAGCGTAAGCAGTAAAATATCCGCCGTCGAGGTAGGTGCAAGAGGTCTTTTCTCCACTTCCATGTACAATGTGCTAAAGCAGCTGGGCTTGTGAGGAAACAAGTGCAAATGGTCACTAAAACAGCTGGGCGAAACTGCTAAAAGAGCTTCGAGCTAGCTCTGGATGCAATGGAACGTCGTGGAGGATGGGCCTCGGTAGACTGGTCCAAGACTCTAGTGGAAAAGAACGTCTTATCCCTTAAAAGTGGAAGTATCAGAAATGTCTGCAAATGTCCCTCTTCAACTGCCAGAGTCTAACTGCCAAGTCTAACACCTGTCCGATGAACCAATTGAAAGCTTGTCCCCATGGTCGTAAGGTAGATGACTGATCTAATTTGTTACCGCAGCGACAATATCAGTAATTCTCACACCTGTTACAAATCACCATATCGTCTTGTCCCTGTCCAAGAACATCCGGTAAAGTGCAGCAGGGGAAGATCGAGGCCTTGGAGTCATGACCCAGGTCGGCCCACCTTCTGAGATTGTATAGGAATGGTAACGGGCTGAAACAATTGTCGACAAGGGATGTTTCTACTGATAATTGGTGAACCCCTGCTGTACATGCTTCCCTGAGGAGTTCTTCTTATATTATTAGACAGATGTTCATATATGTCTTTAAATTCTTATTCTTATGGGCATTATACACTTTAATGTCCTATATTTATTCTCTTTCCTGTCTTACCTTCCTCATTCCATCCCCCTTTAGCCTAATTCTATATATTCAGAACTTTGTTCTTTAGTATTTCCATATTTTTATACTACAAATGTACACTTAAGCCGGCTACAGTTTCATTCCCCTTGTCTAAACTTACATTTCTTAACCCTACTTTACTACAGGTATGTCATGTTCCTTTATAATTTTGCTTGTCCACATGTACAACATATTAATTTTAGCTTCAAGATCTTGTGTTTCACCTATACCATGTTTCCATGCGTCTTACTTCCTATGTATTACGAGTATTGTTCTTCTTCTTCTTATCTTTGTGTACGTATGTGTGTGTGTGTGTGTGTGTGTATATATTATATATATATATATATATATATATATATATATATATATATATATATATATATATATATATATATGTGTGTGTGGCTATTTTGATTCATGTGACACACATATACTAACAAACTGCCATGTTTGTAATGACACAAAATAATATACCCACACAGCAACGCATGCGAACGAATGAACACAAGATTTTTTTGGGGGAAAAGAAAACGAAAAGCTCCTGTAGTCTGCATAAGGCATTACTGTGTCTTATATCTTCACAATGTTCACTGAGTTTTGAAAGCAAAATAAAAACACTAAGGATTAAACAAATAGGCGGAATAATACAAAACCAGGAAAACACACATTACCACATAGGACTTTGGCTATCACACCTACAGCCAGTTAGTAACACTATGTCACATCATTTTGTTAAGATTCATCATCGTTATCATCATGTGCCAAGCCAGTATGTATAGGCTGTCATGTTTTGCCTTCTCACATGATCACAAGAAATCTAATTTGCAATTTCAGAAACATTTCTGTCACAAAACTATTAGCAAAGAAACTGTCGCATTACTTTATCAGTAAAAAGTCTCAAACATTCTTTTCTCATAAAAATCAAGCAGAACTGTTTCTTCAAACAAATAACTTGAGGAAAGAAGAATTGAAAACAGCAAAATTGTTTTCCCTCTGTAACTGCATTTCAGTCCTCCAGGCGACTCAGAAAGACCCACGAGACATCATGGAAAGAGAACTGACCCGCCAGCTAAACTGAAACGCAGAAAACAATCAGATCGTTCTTCAGTGGTTCGTTGCTCACTGCGGCATACTAGGAAATTAGTTAGCAGACAGACTTGCTAAAAATGGAACATAGGAGAAACAACACACCCATCCATTGGAGTTGCCAGAAATAAGAACACTTATCAAGGAAATATACAAGGAATAGTAGGGAGAACAAACAAACAGTGAACATCCACAAGACCTCATCAGCAGACTCAACAGAAAACAACATACAACAATTTTCCATCTACGAACAGGACACTGCAGGCCCAACTACCACATGCATAAAATAAAGATTGCACAGTCCCCACAGTGTGCCTGTCAAACAGGACCACAAACACCTGAGCACATTCTGCAGACCTGCCCACGCTACTTAAAACTTCAAAAAGACACTGGCATCAAGAGCAAAGTGTGCAGAGCAAGCTATGGGGAACCATGAAGGACCTACTACTGACATGCGAGTTTACAGAGGCACCTGATGGTCTGATCTGAGCATACGAAACCAAACTCAAAGAAGAAACAAATAACTGGCAGATGGTTGTCTTTTGCAGCACTTAACATTCCAGTTGATGTGATGAAGAAATAAATAATTTTGGTAGCACATCCTTGTGTGCTTTTTTAAATGACTAAATTTTTCAGGTGTTTGTTAAAAAAAATTAAACATCACTTGCCAGGTTGACCAAGTTTAAACTGGGCACCAGGCAATGTCCAGGGAAGTAAAGGTGGCCAGCATGATGTTGATCACATCATCCTTAAAGTGCTGATCAACCTCTGACAGTAAAAGTCTAGCGTTATATGCCCAGGGCACCACTGGCATATAACAAGTCCTTATAATGTTTTACATTCTGTACTTAAGCAAGCCAAATTAGGTGTCTTTTATTTGGCATGTTGGTATTTGAATCAGTGGGTTTGCTCAAAGCTATGTCAGTTCTAATAACAAATAACTAGTTTCATACACATGTGCACAAACGCCTGTATGTATGTTTCTCTCTCTCTCTGTCTCTCTCTCTCGTGTGTGCTTTTGCCATCAATGCTTTTGCATGTTTACTTTTTTCAGGTTGCTTATACTGGTATGAACACAACATGATTTATAATTAGAATTCACTTGATATGTGAATGATGAGTATTTGGAAGGCTGAATGTAAGACAGGCCTGCATGCCCAATTTGGGACCCTTTGAAAATAAAAGTTCATTCATTCATCTGTTTTTTAGTATGTGCAAGTTACTTTCATATACAGTTGTGATAATTTTAAGTACAGTATGTATTAATTAATCTCATATTATAAAATATTTTTGCAGTAGTAATAAACATCTATTTTAAACTATGTGTGTAATGTTTGGAAATTGTTGTTTTTATTTTGTATTATTCTTTTAAATATGTTTTGTTAAGTTCCCTTTTTACTCAAGTTTTCTTTATACTAGTTGTCTTATTGCCATAGTTAATTTTAATCAGTTACTGTCTCTACAATTAAGTTTAGATGCAGTGGATCTCAGCACACTGTCTTTCCACCTAGTTGTATACTCAGACTTTACCCAGACATACTGCGGTTCATCCTTCCATTTATTTTGTCCTTCCACTTGTTTCAGTGCTTAGCTGTTTTTTTTTTTTGGCTTAAACTTGTACCCCTTGCAATGTTTTTATAAAAATGCTATTTTTAATATCGTTGAAATGCTTGATATGTTTCTTCATTTCTTTCATTGAACTCACTTTTTAATCTAAGTCTTTCTGAAACTGCTATGTCTTATTTTATTTGTTTCAGAAAAATACAGCATATTTTTTTTTGGTATCCACAATTGCCCGGCCTGAATTTAATCAGAACATGATAGAAAGCATGGCTAACTTAGTAGAAGACATTAGGGTCTCTTATTTAATAACTGGGAGTTGCAGTGGCGGAGGGGCTAGACGCTCGCCCTGGACCGGAAAGTCATGAGTTCGCTCCCTGGCAGAGCCGGACTTTAAATAAAAATGACTTTGGCTCCCAGGTCGACCTAGCCATGAGTGGGTACCAGGTGCAGTCTCAGGAAGTAAAGGCGGCCGGCGTGATGCTGACCACATCACCCATCTTGTGCCGATTTGTGTATAAAATATAGGTCTAGCCCTATATGCCTAAAAGGCGTGGAAAAGGGTCCTTTACTTTTTACTTTTTTTTATTTAATACCCTGACATTGAGGTCAGTTGGGAACGACATCACAGCACTCGGGATATTCCAATTTTACGCCTGCCCCATCTTGAGCAGCCAGCGCACAGTTCCAGTTACGATACCAGCACCAGTCTGGTTGAATGTCTGTCTTGCCTTTCCTTTGAGTTTTGAGTGTCAGCCAGATTCCTTTGACAATGTCTGCTGCACCACTGACTTAGATCGTGATCATCTATTTGCATTTCCCCAGTGTTCACTCCCTCTCATGGCCTTGACCTCATCTAGTCTACTACCTAGTGGTGCAGAAGCAGCCATTCTGTCTGCCTGTTCATTTCCAAACAAATCTGCATATCCTGTATTAAATAAATAATGCTAACTACTCCTGGGTATTTTCATCAATGCTTGACACTCTGCACGGTTCATAGCTGTCCCTATCTTTTTAATCATGTTCTGTATGTCTTTTACAACTACAAAATGTGTGTGCAGCTGGTTCTTAAGCCAGTGGAAGGCTGGAGTGACTGCCTCCACCTCCATTCTCAAGCTAGGTGTGGTATCAAATAACAGGCTATGTTTCACCAAAGGTCATCCACTCATAATCTCTGAAGACAGCAACCCATTTTTATGGTGGTAAAAGTATACTTATTATTGCTTGCAAAATGTCATTTACTGTTCCATTATATATACAGTCATGGTAAGAACATATAATGAGCACAGAACAATGTAGAAACCACACAACGGGCCGATAGAATCTTAGAGCAATGACGACTAACTTACACATGTTATCAGAAAGTTATGTTATCTAAACATAATAGCATATTTATGATTCCCATACAGGCTCAGTCCCTTGATTCAGCAGCCATCCCAGCGCACGACTACTGTTCTCATATGAAGTGGTGGTTATGATGTCTCCTATCTTGACCCTGAAGATGGCAAAGCCATGTTTTGCGAGACTTCCAGGTCATATAGTTGGGTTAGCCTCAGAGGGCATGCTGAAGAACCTTACATCTCCTAACAATTTACTGAGGTAATTGGAAAAGATGAAGAAGCTGTGTTTTATCGCCTTGTTTTGTCCTATGGTAAAATCAAAAGTTTCAAGACAAGGTTTCCCGCTGTGAATCTAATTAATAAGGGCATAAAATATTCTGCACAATATATTGGCCTGTATATTTTGCTGTGTAGCTGTCAGATGCTCACCTGCCCAGTCAAAGATCTAGTGTTCAATTCCACATCTATGCATATTTTTTTTCCCACACTTATCCCTGGATCCAAGGTCGACCCAGCCTAAAATAGATACCAGATAATGTCCAGGAAGTAAAGGAATATGAACAATAAAAGAGCACTGTTCAACATAATATTCTTACCGATGCTATGCTATCAGTGTCAAACATGGGCATTGCCTTCCGAAGACAAGAAAAAATAGTCACGACAGAAAATAAAATGTTTACGAATCATACTAGGTATAACAAGGAAAGATCGACTTAGGAACAATCATATCAGGAGGAGAGTCGGAACAGAACCACTACTGAACTTTATAGGTAGACAACGGATCAAATGGTTTGGCCATGTAACCAGACTGGCATCATACAGGGCACCACAGAGAGAAATGTTACACAGATAGAGCGGTAACAGAACCAGAGATCGACCCGGCCGAAGACCGACAGCAGGAATATCGAAGACACTAAAACGTTTTATATAAGAAGTGAACAGAAGGGCCTGTTCCAGATATCTCTTTCTGTCTGGATGCTGCGAAGCATTCCATTAGTGGAAAAAGCAGTAGAGTAAACGTAACCAGCATGCTGTTGACTACATAACCCATTGAGTGCCAATTGACCTTCAAATGTATAGCTCTTAAAAGTCTAGCACTATATGCCTGATGTGACAAAGGCATAATAAAAGGGCTTTTACTTATATACTACTGAATCTCATCAATGGATATATGGTGTTTTTTTCCTAATGAATATTCTCTGGAAGATAGAGGACGGCTGGGTCCAAACACTGTGGTTGGATTCTCTGAGTAGGCCGCTGCTGACAAATATAAGTTTCACCATAGCCTGCTCGTGCTAGGTCACTAAGGCGTGCAAGGAAGGAAATGAGCACACTGGGGTAAAGCTACTGTGGAGGGCGGACGAACTACGGACCAGGCTGATATTCTGAATCCTTTACGATAAGTAAGACGTTTGCAAGAACCAAGTAATGACTGAATCTGTAACCGTGAGCAGACTGCACGAACAGCGTGTTGAAAGGGGTGTGGCCAGACAAGAGCACTATGCAGGAAGGCAATGTAGAATAAGAAACCTACAAAGTACTGGTGTCATCAGCCGCTACATACTGCGGGGGGTCTAATGAGGAGGGATCCGAGCACTTACAGACTGAGTTTTTCGATGAGCAATAAATTATCCACCAACTACTGATGGTTTGTTTCTGGAGTTTCAGCGAATTCTAGTTTTGTTTCCCCAGTTGTTATTCTGTATTCGTTCCAGGAACTTAGCGTTACAGTTTTAATAACATTTAACGGTACCGACGAACCGACATAGAAAGAAGGCGACGCGTCGAAAACGTCCGCTGGCAGTTTAAGAATAAGCGAAGAGAAACCTGATTCGCGTGGTTACGTGGTAAGATTTTACGGTTGCTTTTTAAAAAAACATTTTAGTGGAACCGGCGGCGATAAAAATATCGAAATCCCGAAGAAAATAAATTGACAAGGGAACAACATGGCGCTAACTACTCCGATGACTCGGACTAGTCAAACAATTGCGACGTCTGCTCGAGTTTTCAGTGAGCACAGTTAGTAGTTACAGTAGCACTTGATAGAATGCACTGCTTCAGAAATTTTAAAAACTTGACAGATTCGGTGCTACAGTCGTGATTGTCATCGTCGAGAAATAGAACGAAGATAATTGAAATCTGTATGATATGCTGCTGACGAGTAGCGGCACCACCACCCCCCCCCCCACTTTTTCCCCCATCTCCTTTTCCAGTGATTGTTATGATCCACTTCTGACTTCAGAAGTCTACTTCTGCCTCAAATATTTTTTATAAATATAACTTATCTCACGACAATTTTTCGTAAAGTCGGCGAGAATTTTAATATTGTTGTCACGTTTACTACTTATAATAGACGTTTTTAAATGTGGTGGCATCAGAATTTGATGTCGGACCTCTCACCATAACACCTTACTAAATAGATAGAAATATTTCATGCCACCTCAGACGTCAGCTGGCGTCAGGTCTGAATTCAAGCCCTTTTGTTGGTCATGAAAAGGTACACATAAATTTGTTTCAAACAGATATCATAATTTTCATTCAATGTTAAATCCTAGGGTATAAATATGAATAAGTTTTCCTGGTAAGAGAGCAGAATATCATCAATATGAAAGTATAAATTTAGGCTTATAGAAAAGTGCAGGCCACAAATTTCAGTCTCACAACAGAACACAGTAAACTTAGATCCACGCCATAATGTATTGTATAGTGTTGGCACTGCCACACATGGTTGTGGTACATCAAAGCCAATTTCAAATCATGTGTTACCAGATTACCCAGACTTTGCTGGTTAAATAAAAAGAGGAAATATGACTCAGAGGAATGACCCTTCAAGACGCACTATAAGGCGGCAGTGAATACCTGAAGGGTGCTATCCTTTTTTGTTATCCGTGCTGAAATAGATGCATAGCAAGAAGAAGGTTTTCTGGTTGGTCCTCTGGCTTCCCCTAATGGTCACTAGGGCTATTTGTATTGTCACTTTGAGTGTAGTTAATTCACAGTTTGTCATCCAGGTTTTTTTCCCTTCACTTTACATACAGTTGATGGAAATTCATCATTGTAAAATCATGCCAGATATATTTGTAATATTTTTTTTTACCATTGTGAACTCTTGCTTGCTTGCTAGTTGTACCCCACCAGAGCATCACACAAGCGATAAACACCCGATGACACAGAGTAACACCATGTGGATGAGGATCACCCGTGGAGAGGTCCCAGAAACCCCTTTAAGTCGTTATGGCCCAGCTATACTCAGGGCTCCTGGCAAAAGCCAGGGTGGGGCTTCGGCTATCTTCTGAATAACGGTCCGAAATTATCGAGGCCGAAAATATACCCTAACAGAGCCTCAGTCACGTGTCAATTGCGAACTTCCAGTGACTTAAATTGCGCACTTCCGGCGACTTCCGCCACCGCCGAGAGTATCCCCCACGCCGCTTACACGGCGTGGATTGGGGCTAAACTAAATGGCTGGGACTCATGAGCAGCAGATTCCTCATCTGCAGCTTCCTTCATTTTATTTGCTCGTGAGTCCCAGCCATCTAGTTCAGCCCCAATCCACGCCGCTTGAGCGGTGTGGGGGATACTCTCAGCGGTGGCTGCATAGTCCCCGGAAGTGCGCAATAGACACCTGACTGAGGCTCTGTTAGGGTATATTTTTGGCCTCGATAATTTGGGACCGTTATTCGGAAGATAGCCGGGGCTTCAAATAACGCAAAATTGCATCCCACATGGGGACTTCTTAGATATTATGTGAACTCTTTCAGTACCAGTGAACTTACATTCCTTGGTAACTAAACAGGGTATTTATTGACGTTTCTGTCTCATCATTCTCTTGTCTTAATCCTTTCTCTTCATATTGCTTGAGTCCTAGAATAGTCTTTTTCAATTCCTTAACAAAAAACAAATTACATCTAAGAACACACACAATTATATAGCAGTTTTAATAATTTCTTCCTCTTTGTGTTCACTGGCTGTAAATTCTCTTGGTAAGTTCTGGTTATTCGTCCACTTCAGGACTTAGCCTTGTTCCAGAACTTGAGTTTTGAGTGCACATCCATTTTACAAATCTAGCTTATTTTTATGCAGGCTGTTGGGTTTCACACATCTCAGGCACTATGACTTTGTAGGAAACACCCAGACAAGGTGAAAACATAAGAATTAATCCTTTCACCCCTGTAACCTAGACAAAAACATTGCCAGAATAGTGTATTTCCCATTTTTCTGGAATTCCCAAAACAAAACAACAAAATTCCTTAAGAAACAACAATTTTATGCGTAACCTAAGAAAAAAAAATTGTAAAACAAACAATTTAAAGACTAGAAGTAAACAAAAATGTCAAACAGATAAAGGAAAGTAATCAGTAAAAATGAATACTCAAAACAATGTTTTCCTGTATGCTTGAAGGGTGAAACTAAGTATTGTCATTCCATGTGAATGTATGTCTTTAATATCATTAATCCATATTCTCTTGCTTAAATTACAACTCTGTGACGATAGCTTATCATCACTGTAAACTGAAAGAATGTAAGTGGTCCCCCCACAATAAATGGGAATGTTTTGTGCACAGATGCAGGGAAAGAGGAGTTCAAATATGCCTACAGCTCTGGGTATACATTCAGCTACAAACTTTAATGTAAAACAATAAAAGCTTTTACCTTTTATAGTCAAGAACCTGCTTTTGATATTTGAAAACTGTTGCATGCCTGACTTGTTGAATTAACACTTCTTAGCATTCATTGGCTGTAAACTTCGGCAGAAAGTTCTGGTTGTTCATCCCCTAGAAAAAAGACTCTTTTTCATCTAGAAAAAAGACTCTTGCTAAAATGAGCACACAGGGGGGATAAAAGGACATATATATATGCCAGGTTTAGAGACTTTCTTTACAGACACTGTGAGAGAGTCAGACTGGAAGAACACAAGAGCAAGCTGGTCAGGTTACAGAAGGTGTCCCCCAGGGAGGTGTTATATCCCCTACCCTGTTTATTTTTTTCATCAGTGACCTCCCAAAACAGTTCACAACTTACATTCACAAGGCCCTACATGCAGATGATCTGGCCATATGGACCCAAGCTGAACATTTAGGAACAACTAAAACAAGGAAGCTTTAAATACGGTTAAGAAATAGACAGACTCTTGGGGAATCAAAATAAAGCAGACCAAAACTGTCTCAATGCTCTTCTCTCTTTCCACAAAGCTAGAACAAGTTGATCTGTACCTGGTAGGCAACATCCTTCCCAAAAAAAGAAAAACCAACATTTGGGAGTAAAATTCGACAAAAGGCTTACCTGGGGCCCCACATTGAAGACACCCAATTGAAAGCTACCCTGAGGCTCAGAGTTATTAAGAAACTTACTGGAACAAGCTAGGGTGCAGATGCCAACATTGTATGGCAAGTATACACTGGATACGTACGGCCAAAACTGGAGTATGGCATGGGAGCATACTCGACTGCAGCCAAATCAAACCTACACAAACTGGACAAAAAACAGAACACTGGTCTCTGAATCATCACTAGAGGTATGAGAAGCACACCAACAAATGGCCTCCAGAGCTTTAACCTTCGAAGAGAAGAAAAAGTACTTACCCTAACATAAATATTTTAATGCATGAACAACCCCACACACAAAATAGCAAACAATTTAACTAAAAACTGACTGAAAAGACAGAGCTTTCACCATCTATCAAAATTGAACAACGGAAAAAACAGTGACTCCTTTCTAAAGATCCTTCAGGGTGGCAGATGATCCGGGCACACAGCATAGACCTACAGCCTAACTATACACACAACAACAATCCCAGGCATAGACAGAAAGGCTGAAAAATGTGATCTAGTACTACATGCATAGACCCTTGAACATGTCTACAACTCTTACTCCAAAACCCAAATGGACACATGTATACACCAAAGGATCATTGGAAGGTGCAGAAAAAATGGAAGCTCTGGATCAGTCATGCTGCAAGATGGGACCACAATAGAAACGTCATGCGCCTCCAGAAGACTCAACAAACTTCAGATCAGCAAGCAATTTTTGATTCAGCCAAAGTACTTGAGGAAGGAAAAATAAAAAACAGCAAAATTGTTTTCCTTTGTGACAGCATGTCAGTCCTCCAGGCGACAGAGGGATCCACGAGACAACATGAAGATAGAACTGACGTGCCAGCTAAACAGACTCTCAGAAAACAAATTGTTCTCCAGTGGATCCTGGCTCACTGCGGCATACCAGGAAATTAGTTAGCAGACAGACTTGCAAAAAATAGAACAAAGGAGAAACAACACACTTATTCATTGTCATTACCAGAAATCAAAACAGTCATCAATGGAAAATACAAGAAATTGTGGATAGAACAAACTAACAGTAAACACTCAACAAGACCACATCAGCAACATACAACAATTTTCCATCTACGAACAAGGCACCGCAGGCTCAGCTACTGCTTGTATAAAATAAAGATTGTACAGTCCCCAAAGTGTGCCTGTCAGATAGGACCACAAACACCTGAGCACATTCTGCAGACCTGCCCATTCTACCTACAACTTCAAAAAGACAAAGAGCAAAGTGTGCAGAGCAAGCTATGGAGAGCTGACATGCAAGGTAATAGAGGCAACCCACCTGATGATCTGATCTGAGCATACAAAACCAAACACACAAAAAAGAAGATAAAGAATAGCCAGTTTCACCATTCAAAGCCAAGACTAACATATCTTCACCTAATATGGTACCTTTCCTTTAGAAGGAGGCTGAGAGAGGGATCTTACTGTATCGGTAACACATAGTCTTGAAATAATGGGTAGGCTTTGTGCTGTGGAAAGGAGAAACTTCATCCCTGGTCCTAATTGTCAGTGCTATAAGCTGTTGATTTCCTTGCCCCTCTGCAGTTCAAGGGATGACTAACAAGTCGCCAGCAGCTGGCACCATTATTATTAGCATACTTCTTCTTCTTTGCGCCCACCAGCTGTAAACTCTGGTGGAAAGTTCTGGCTGTTCATCCACTTCTGAGTGTTGCATATACATCCATTTAACAGATCTGACATATTTGTGTGCAGACTGTTGGTTCCTTGCCTCTCAGGCAGATCCACTCCGACTTCTAAGGAAGCTCCCAATTAGTTTACTTTTATGACATGCTTTTGGGTGGGCAGTGCATCTATTCTTGTTTTCCCTATAATAAGGCACTGGAACCCACACAGAGGTATCAGAATACTGCACTGGCTGCTGAAGATAGGGATGATGATCTCATAAGTATACCGTAGTTTTGTTTCGCAGTGAATAATTTTTTACATTAACAATAGAGATTTAACATGAAATTAAGGACTTTTTATTTTTTCAGCATGTTTGAGCCATGGCTAAGATAACCACCACAAAACTTTATGTGGGCAACCTTCCAAGTGATGCAGACAAAGATGAACTAGAAGAGGAGTTCAGAAAATTTGGTTCTGTTGTTGAGTTTGATATTCTCAAAGACTATGGCTTTGTTGTAAGTTGCTATTTTAAATCAGCATTCTTGGAGTAGTATGTATGTGTGCATGAGAGAGAGAGAGAGAGATTCAGGCATGCAGGTGAAGTTTTTCACAGAAGTCACAGTATTTGAAATCTTCCTACTCCACTCATACACTTGCTGGGCTGACAGGCATGCATCACTGTACTAGACCATCATTTGCCAGTGAATATTGCAGGTTTCACCCCTTTTTATTCTGCTTTTGTGACCCCCCAATGCAGTAAAGAACCTCAACCAACTCCCACCAAGTCATTTTATCTGTTGTTATCGCATGCAGCTTTCCTCAGGTCCTCCCCATCTTTTTTAACTTTGCTCTCTAGCTCCCTTCTCCATGTGTTTTTTTGGTCTTCATTTATTTTTGGCTGCTGAAGATGGGGATGGAGCACGTATGACATTGCCTCGAGAGCTGTGATGTCATTTCTTGACTCAGCACACAACTCAGCTCAACTATTTCTATGCGCCTGTGGATTCCACCGCGAAGACATTATAGTTATACTGTTCTCAGGTTTTCTTAGCGTGTAAACTATCCAAGGCAGCATCTTTTCTTCACCTCTTGGTCTACTGGAACCTGTTTAGTTCTCTCCCAAAGCTGTACATTAGTGATTGTATCATACCACCACAAATTACTTAGTGATATGAAAGCTTCTTTCACCTTTTGTATTCATATTTTAAAATCTTTTGTCAGTTCACCCCTTTACCAATCAGAAAGCAGATAAGAAAACACTGCTTCTCTTTGCTTCATGTCAAAAGTGGGCGGCCATCTTTAAACTTATTGTGATGTCACTCTGTTCTCACCATGATGTCATATGCTTACCACTGTTGACCTCCATAACAACAGTATTGAAGCCCACTGTAGAACACTTTTCATAAAGAAAGAAAACAACCAGTACAGTAATTTTAAGTTTTTGTTTCTAAAAAAAAAAAATCTAAAACTGTTGTGTATTATGTTTTTGTGTGTGTGTGTTTTTTTTGGTTTAGTTATTCTGAATTAAGCTTTAAGGCGGGGAAAAGGGACCTTCACTTTTACCTATTCTGAATTAACTGAACATCTTTTGCAGTGTTTGAGAAAGTCGGCCTACTTTAGAGCTTTCATTTAAACTTAGAATTTAAAAAGTTGAATTATCTTGTAAATTGTTTGTTCCTTTCCCCAGCACTTTGAGAATGAGGCAGAAGCCAAAGAAGCAGTAGAAGCTTTGGATGGGACAATGCACCATGGAAACAAAATCAAAGTGGAGGTTATAACATTTTTCTTCAGAAACATAGTTGTTTTTATGTCACAGTTTCATAAATTCCTTAATATGAATTTTCTTGACAGCAGAGGTTGTCATAATACTGCCTTAAGCTGTTTAAAAGTTAATAATAAGGTATTCTTAAGTAGTAACAGACATAATAATTAGGTAAGGTTACTAGTGTTTTGTTACTATCAAACTGAAATAAAATTGTTAATGTCTTTCTCAACTCTGTTGAGTTGAGTCAAGAATTTACATCACATCATTCAGGGCATTCCCATGTGTGCTCCATCCTCATCTTTAGCAGCCAGTGCAGAGTTCCAGTACTAATGGTACTGGTCACAATCTGTTTATATGTCCGTCTTGCCTTTCCTCTGAGTGCAGTGAGCTGGCCAGACCCTCTGGTTACACCCAGGTGCCTCATTCTCTCCAGGCATTCTCTCTGTGTGTTCTGTTATAAATCCTAACATTTTTCCATGTTAATTATAACTAAAATATTTTTTGTAAACTACAAAACAAACCCCTCAAAAAAATTAACCTAGAACTATTTGTTTTCAAGAGCAGTTTGTACATCTGCTTTAAAAATCCTATTAACAGGGTAACATATGCATTTGATTACAGATTAAGAACACATTCTGAACAAAGCATATCTCCATACTTTCTATTTCTCAAAGTTCTTTTTAATAGTGCTTGGAATTTCTCTTTGTTTCCTCTTTTTAATCACATTTTTGTTTTAAGATTGAGGGTAGGGGGTCTTGTTTTATATATAAGGGATTGGGGGGGGGGGGGGGGGGGCTGTTTACCTGAAAAGGGTTTATTACCACTGGCATAAAGGCTCTTCAAGCCTAGACAGTATTTAGATTGGCAGCTGTCTTGACGTCTGTGTAGAGGCATGTAACATTGTTGTCAGGGTGTGTTATATGTCAGCTGCCCATGTGGGTTCCGGAGCCCCATTTTGGTGGAAACGAATAAGCACCTTTTCCCGCCATCACTCCTGAACAGGCATGTTATAAAAAGTGACTAATTTAAGGTTTGCTAAAACTGGATGTGTTAGGTCAAAAGGCATAGAAGTTACAGCCTTACCGAAACCACAACTCAATGTGCCAACTGCTCTTTGAAGGGTGAATGCAGAAAGAGAGACTGTATCATCACTGTCCATATGGACTGCCTGTATTCAAGCCTAGTTTGGTTGTGTTTACTCCATTAGTTTCAGGTATTACATTGTTGTGAGAATCTAAAAGAAAAAGGCTCACAGTGTAATAAAAATTATAATGATCAGAAACTGTTTACAGAATGTCTTGTCTGAAGTTTGTAGATGAAAGTTTTCTTCTATTAAACACTTTTTTTTTAAAGTAAGTAAAAATATAGACCCTTTTATGCCAGTGATGCAATCTAGCTTATGATGCTAGATTTGTATTTTGAACATCAGTTGGCATTCAGTAAGTGTTGCCAACATCGTACTGGGCACCTTCACTTCGGACCATTTTTGGCTGGGTCAAACTTGGAGCCAAAGTAAATTTTAGGAACAAATCAGCCATAATGTGCTTTTGAACACAGGACCTTTGGGCTAGCATCTAGCCTCTACACTACCATGGCTTTAGGTTTTAGGTTTAATACATCAAATCAACATCATGGCACAAGGGTAGCAACTAGGGCTGTACCGAATAGTGATTTTTACTATTCAGCCGAATACGAATAGCGGGACCAACTATTCGGCAGAATACGAATAGTGTATCATCATCATCAGGTGCCTTGCCGACTGGCGTTGGGAATTTTGCCTCGCCACAATCTGCATGTATCAGTTCGTGTGCTGATACACCTCCATGACATGCAACAGGACTGTCAAGAATCTTCTCTCGTTGTCTTTCTCTATCTCTCCTTCCACAGATCTATCCAGTGGTCACCACATGTTCCATTTTCCCTCTTATCATAACATGGCTGAAAAATGATGCCTGTCTCCTTCTGATGTCTATGATTAATTGTCTTCGGGCTCCCACCTCTTTCAAAACCTCTTAGTTGCTTTTTTTGGTTGTCCAAGGTATTTTTAGCATTGTTCTGTAAAACCACACCTCTGTGGCCTCAAGAAATTGTTTGGCCTGCCTACCGATTGTCCAGGACTCACAGCCGTATGTTAAAACTGGATGTATGTAGCAAGCAAGAATTCTTTTTCTCAGCTTCAATGACAAAGATATAATGCATCAGATGTTCTTCATTTTACAAAATGCAGTTTTTGCCTGTCCCATTCTGTTTTTTTTTTTTCAGTAATGCATCTTCTATCTGATGTTATCCATTTGCCAAATTTGCATTTAAATCATGGTTTGCTCGGCCTTTCGTTCGATGTAATTTAAATGCACCTTCATATTCCGTTAGCAATATCTTCAAATTTGATTTGGGCAAAGACACCCTGAAAGAACGAAAAAATAAATGTCTCTCTCTTTCTCTCTCTCTCTCTCTCTCTTTCTCTCTCTCTCTCTCTCTCTTCCCCCCCCCCTCTCTCTCTCTTTCTCTCTCTCTCTCACGCACAGACGCACAACAACAAAAAAGAACGCGTTCCCTTTAAATATATGTGCTTATTTGATGAGGCTAACAGTTAATATTGTACAGACCACATTTTCCACTTCAAAATTTGAGCCAATATGGCATACACACCCAGTTTGAGAACCTCTGCTGTAATGACCTGGTCGAGTCAGCAGGCAAAGACGCAACCGGTCGCAGTTTTCCCTGCTAGAACAGACTTAGGAAACGGCAACTATTGTGTTAATGAGAGTTATTTCAGTCCATCGCAGTGTATGCAGAAATCACTTTTCGTATTCGGCCCGACCGCCACTATTCGGCCGAATACTGAATAGCTATTAGGTCCACTATTCGGCCCCAAAGCGAATACTAAACGAATATTCAGTACAGCCCTAGTGGTAACCCATAAGTGCTCCATTCTACTTCAAACTCAAGTCTGAGTCCAAAGAATCTCGGCGCAGTGCACAAACTCTCTAGTACCGGCGAGGATAATACTTTGATTAGATTTTTAACTCAAAATTTTGCCTGTGCAGTGTTGTTAGGCTGCTCTTTTCGATTTCCAACTGCCAAGGGATTTTTTTAATGTGTGCGACAGTACACATGGGTGTCCAGTCTTACTACCCAGAGAACGGGAAATTATTAGTAGTGTCTTAATCGCTATATATTCAGTCATTGTTATCAATTTCCACTTAAGCGTGGGGAGAAACAGTTTACGATCCATTGCTAGGTAGCCAGCAATGGCTATTGTCATTCTGTGTCCATGTAGAAGCTCTTTAATGTCATCATTCTCCCAGGGCAGGACTGCTCAGCTGAGTTTATTCAGGGGCCAACATTTTAAAAGTGGAGATGGTCACGTGCCAGAAGCTGGAGGCCCAGCATAGAAAGATCATCAATACAGTACCACTGGCAGTGATCTGCAGGCCACTTGTTACCCCCCAAGTTGATAGCCCTGTCCTACAGTGACCTCTTGTTTTCACCTAAGTTTTTAAAAAATTTGTTTTTGCTTGCATTAGTAGTTGTTCTGGCTGTATTATTAGATGACCAAATCATTTGATCTTCTGTTTCTCAGCAATTTTGCATGGTGCTGTTCCCACAGTCTGATTAATATAATTTCTTTGATGGTAAAGTTGGCGGCTTTTTTCGGGGACCTCTTTTCATAGGTTTTAATTTTGTGTAGGTTAGGCTTTGACAAACTGGTAGCACAGCGTTGGTATGAATATGCTGTTTATAATCTGTTTCTCTGCGCTAATGCTGATTGGATGTTTTAATAACAGTATCTGTTAGTATATAAGTGCACTGACTTGCTGGTATCCTGTTTCTCTTTCCTGATCTATTCTGTAACATGGTGTTGGTGTGAATATGCTGGTTATAATGCATTCAGTGCTGAATGTAAAATTTTTTTTTTTTTAAAGAAAGTTGACTCACCAGAATTGCATATACATTTGATTTGACAGATGTCTCGAAGTAAAGTGCGACAGAATCCTGGCATGGGAGGCAAAGGAGAATGTTATCGCTGTGGTAGAGTAGGCCATTGGTCAAAAGAGTGCCCAAGAGGCCCGTAAGTTTTAGCGCTGTAATCATTATTATTATTAGTGTTTTTTAAAAAACAAAATTCTGATTAAATGTTAAATTATTTTAAACTTGTTTCTTATCCTCTGATGTCATTTTGTTTTGGAGTGTAACAGCTTCTGATGCATACATTGTCACAGCAGTAGATTTATTTATTGAAGGTTGCATGTTATGAACCACTTTACTTTTGAATCTTTTGTCCATTTATGTTAGCAACATATGAATAGAATGGCCAAGTGTGAGACTCAGGTTGTTTCATTAACTTGTCTCTATTATTATTCTTAAACCATTTTCAGTCAGTTTTCAGTATTCATCTTAGCAAATGTTATGTGCACATTCTCTTTTGGTTTGAAATAGTGTTTTTCTGTCACTGCAGGTCTCGTGACCGAGGGCGTGCTAGAGGTGACAGGTACAGCCTCTATGACAGAGATCCCTATTATCCAGACCCGTACGATTTCTATGCCAGAGCACGGCTGCTACCGCCACTCCCATATGATCGCTATAGGTTTGATCCATACGAACGTCGACTACCTCCACTTCCGCCCCCATATGATTCATCCTACCATGATTTTGGTAGGGTATCGCCAGATTACTACAGATCTGCAGCAGCACGTGATCCATACTATGATTATTATGAAAGACGGAGGTGAGTCATTAGTTAACATTATATGGGATGGAATGTAAAACGGAATCAAGTTTCTAACATTATATAGGATGGAATGTAAACAGAATCAACTCTCTGCAGCTACGCCTTGTAGTTTTTGCCTTGTGTTGGTCTTCATGTATTTTCACGTCCTTCTTTCTCTCTTTCTTTCTGTAATTTCCTTTTTTTTTCTGCTTTTACACTTAAAATGATGGTTGGTTTATTGTGTTGTGCCTTTGACCTGCCAGACGTGATCGCTAGACACAAGATAGCCCATGCGAGAGCTACCTGGATGTGGTGGCTGATATTAAAGATCCTCTGCACAGCTGCCGATGGATGAACACAAGATAAGCACCTGAAGAGGGGATGGGCTTGGATAGCAAAAGTAGAGGATACCATTAGTAAAATTTTCCCATTGGAACATTTCAGACTCAATGTTGAATGGGTAGAAACACCGGAAAAAATTGCAGAAGTACATGGAGGTAATAATCACCCTGGGCAGGTATTATAGAGAATGGAGCCAGACAGCTGTTGCTGAAATAAGAACTCTCATCCACAACCACGCTCGACTAGGTGACGTCGTTACCTATACAGATGGCTGAGTGATTTGCAAGGTGCAGTCAGGGTTGGCATGTACTGTGCAGGTGAATGGGAGGACAGTAAAGGTTCAACTGCTTCTAGTATGGAGCTAAGAGTTGTCACTGGAGCACTTGCATGGCTGGCGGAACAAAAAGCAGCTTGCGCATCAATAGTGTCAGACTCACTGGGTTCGAAAAGACACCTGGCCTCAAGAGCAAAGTGTGCAGAGCAAGCTACGAAGAACCATGAAGGACCTGTTACTGACATGTGAGTTTATAGAGACAACCCACCTGATGGTCTGATCTGAGCAATCCAAACCGAATGCAAAGAAGAAGAAGAGACTCACTGTGCATGCTTAAGAAGATGAAAACTGGAAAACTGACTAGAATGGGTTGAGACATCCAGAAGTCCCGCCTGAAGAAACTGTCTTGCTGTAGGCACCAGGATTAAGGGAAATGGAAGAGCTGACATACTGACTGTGTTTGCTGTAATTAGTGGATGATGAATTTAGACAGGGCAGATATACTGAATGCAATGCATTCTAGTGACATTAAGACAAGTAACTAGAGACGATAAACCACCTGTTAGAAATGGGTATTAAACGAGGACAAGCATGCAGAAACCAGTTTTGGGGCAAAGAAAGAAGATATACCAATCAAGTCATGTTAGGTACTTTGATCATGGAGGCGCTGAGATGGCTGCAGCATCAGAGGGGGGAGCATGTATGGGTCAGACCGATCTGCTTGACTGTCCATATGGACAAGAAACAAGTTGTGATTTATGGATAGGCTGGGGCGTCTGATTTCAGCAAACCTCAAATTAGTCACCTTTTGCGACATGCCTGTTTGGGGGCGTGGGGGTGTGTAGGCAGTGAACATATCCCCCCTCCCCCTTACCCCTCCACTAAAGTAACAATGACTAAGACAGCCTGCTAAGTATCAGTACTGCCCTTGTAGAAAGGAGATTCAACCTACTGTGAATACATTTGCAAAGAAGAGTCATATCCGTACAAACACATTTTTAAAACTTGAATAAGGTCAAAAAGAGATAGGATCTGCCCCATCTGGTGTAGAATTGCATGTGCTGCATTTGGAATATCTAGAAAAACTCCATAAATTATTGTTTCCTCACTGATAGTTGTTTACTTATTTGCTGAAGTTGCATGTGTTGGGCCTAAAATTGCAGATCGCTGCCAAGCTGTAAACCACAGAACAGCATGACAGCTGTCCATTTTATAGTGAATAAAGAAGAGAAAGATTTGTTTGCTTTACTGTGAGGATAAGTTTGACTCTAAATGTTAAGGGTGAAATTTGTTGCACACGATAATTGGCACCTTTCCATCTTTCCAGACGATAGTGTTATATTGCAATTTGAGGAGACATTAGAGTCACAGTCCATGGCGAGTGTGACTTGCATGACCCACCCGCATTAAGAAAAATCTTCCACAATTATAGCATTGAATTTCAAGACCATTGTTATCAACATTTATGTTTTTTCTCAGACGCTTAGCTCTCATCCTTTCTGCAGACATTTCTTCCTCCATTTTCATTCACTTTCTGATGTGCCCCTGCCACACAACACGTCCATAGCATTTTGTTCCCACGAGTCTGTCTCAGCATATGTATTATTCATGACCAGTTTGCACACATTTTATGTCTAGTAGAGGTCGGACTCGACATCTTCTGCCCATCTTTAATTCACCATAAAGGATTTTTGCACACAAATTATACATTTGCATATGTACAGTGCAAGTTGGTGCATAAAAATATTAGGCTAGTACAGTATAGTCAGTATGTCTTATTGGCAGGGCTATTCATCTGTCTGCCCAAGGACCTAGCAAGTGACCTGCGGATCATTGCTGACTGTATTGTATTTATAAATGATCTTTCAACACTGGGGCTTTGGCCTGTAATGAACCCATTTTTCAACTTTTTAGCATCTGAGTAAACTTAGTTGAACAGCCATTTCTGTACATTTTTTTAAACAGTATATTCTATAAATGTTATTATGGTTAAAAAAAATCCTTTACTTTTCCTTTGTTTTTCTACTTTTACTTTTAATTTACTTCTTCTTCTGATACCTTGATATTTAAACTTTGAAAGGGGTTTACATCTGTGACAGGAAGGGTGCTATGGAGACTTTATTTCTGACCCGGTACTGAAGTGTCATCTTCACACAACTGTATTACAGGGCTTACTGTTTAGTAATGAAAAGCAAGGTAAAAAAAAACAAAAAATATGTTGATTCTCTGCCTTGTTTGAAAACCCAACCAAAATTACATTTGTTGTAGGCTGGCAGCTTTAGATGCTTATGGCGACAAGCTTGCGTAAGTCAGCATACCTTTTCTTGTTCTCTTGGTTTCATGGTTTGTTATTTTTATTATTCCTGATACCCGTTTCCAAAAGGTTTGAATCTGCATGTCTCATTGGGCATCTAAGTTTTTTTTGTTTTGTTCCATGTTATTTGCAGCACAATACTGTTAAGCATAAGTTGTTTGTTTATTAATTTGTTTGTAAACAACTTAGGATTATCTGACAAAACTCTTGATCGCTGAAAATTTTGAGCAGTTTGCAAAAAATGACAAGCATAAATTTAAATGTTGTGCTCCCGAATTGTTCATTCCAAGAGGGCCTTGACAATGTCTGGCTTGTTGTGCATCAGTTTACCACCGAGTGGTGTACCTGGCTGTTCATTTCCAAGCACACCCTGAACAAAATATCCAAGGGTGCTAACTACCTGGGACCTCTGAAGCGAATGCTTACCACCCTGAGCAACCTGTTTCAGACATTCTGAATATGCTTTGTGAGTCTGTTAAATAGTAATTACATTTGTGCAGCTGGTTCTCAGGCTGACGAAAAGCTGCTATGACTGCCTTCACCTCCAATCTGAAACTAGATGTTATGCTATTGTATGCCAGGCATTGTTGCACTAAGAGTTGTGGATTCACCTTTGCTGTGAACCCCCGTGCACTCTTTCTGCCCCTCAGCACAGAGCCGTCTTTATAGGTAATCACATCACTGGCATGGAAATCACCATAAATCAGTTGTTGAACTCCTGATTCTGCAGACCCTGCTGGCGAGAACCTTCACTCCTGGCCCAGTGTGATTAGAAACCAGTATTTTCAAAACTCTTTATCTAGAGTGGAGTATTAATTCTGCCAGTACTGAACAAGTCACCATACTTTTCTTAGTAATTCAGAAGACATCCGATGTTCTTTCTGTCTTCTATCACAGTCGTGTTTTATATTAAAACTTTGTGTCCTTTCTTCTTCTTCTTTTAGTCCAAGCTGTAGTTCTTTCTTCTTCTTCTTTCAGTCCAAGCTGTGCAGTACTGGGAGTCATATCTATCCACAGCTTTTTGTCTCGTGTACTTTCAGTCATTTCTGACACAGGCGATCTTCCATGCCATGATGTTAAGACTATCCAGCATCTTCTCTCTCGGTCTCCCTCTGCCCCATATTCCCTATAACTTTCTTTTCATCTTATTTATTTTTGTAACCACTGATGTCTTATAGTGTCTCAGTTATTTCCTTAAGACCCAAGTATTTATTGCTTGTATGCTCAGTTTCTGTGGTTCAGGAGTTGAAAGTAGTGACGTGAGTTAAAGTAAATTGGACTAATCTAAGCACGTGTTCAAGCACACTGATATCTTGGCTAATGGAGATATATTTAGCTGTATTTTGCTTCGGCTAATGAATTTGGATTTGGCTAATGAACATTTTAGTGGATATTTGCTTAAGCCCAATGCAGACATAATATATAAAAGTCTCCTTCGGCAAAGCATTGCCTTTGGAGGTAAACAAAGAAGATGTAGAAGAGTTAGTTAAAGAACATGCAAAAGATATGACAAAAGAAGATAAAGCCGCTGTACCAAGAAAGGGATAAGGAAGATAAAAAGTGCTTATCAGAGTAGGAGGAGGAGGACAGTAGCAAAAAAAAAGGGAAGAATGTCAACAGCTGATGTTAAATTCACCTCTAGGAAGAGACAGAGACCAGCTACCTTGAATAAAGTTTGAAAGAGTGAAAGAGGAACTGTAAAAACATTGTGTAAGTAAAAAACCTTTCCTACACCTTTAGGAGTATCTGGCATATAGGGCTAGACCTATACTATATAGACCAATCCGCACTTACTTTCCAGGACTGCACCTGGTACCCACTCTTGGCTGGATCAACCTGGGAGCCAATGTCATTTTTTTTAAAGAAAGCCCAGTTCCATTAAGACCTGAACCCACCACCTTCCAGTCAGCAGGTGAGCATCTAGCTGCTTCACCATGGTGACTCACAAAAACATTGTGTGCATACTATAAATAGAAAAATTTTCAATTTGTCAATATACTTCTCATTCTATAACTAACTGAGAAGCTGTTCATCTTTGCCTTTGGTGAAGTTTTCCTCTTTTATAACGTGCTTCTTCTACTATTTTGTTAAACTACTCTTTAAACTGTGGACAGCATCCAGAATGACCCATCACATTGGCAGTTATGAACCTCTTTTAACTACAGTGAAAAGACAGAAAATGCAGGGGTACAGATATGTAATAAGATCTAATGGTCTCTCAAAATCAATACTGTAGGGCTCAGTAGAGGGGAAGAAGAGAAGAAGCAGACTAAGAATGACCTGGACACAGAACTTGACTGACTGGACAGGCCTCAGGCATGCAACCCTGAAGTCCACTGCATCTGGCTGTCAGAGGTAGAGGGAGCTGATCAGACTATAACAGCAGCTGGTGATCCAGGGACACACAGTTATTCGATGATGATGATCCAGCATGAATAAAATTATTATTTAGTTTAGAAACCTATGAAAATCATGTTTCAGCTAGTGAAGATTTTGGCTAGTGAATCTGATTATGGAACTAATTTTCTTTGTTAGCCAATGTATCATTCACTGTATTGAGGTCCTTCTGGAAGACATTTAATTGTAGAATAGTCGAAGAAGAGCACTGTTTCACAGAATAAAGAATATTTCATGCAGTATATATCTGTGATGACCTAGTGTATCTGTGATGACCTAGTGTATCTGTGATGACCTTGTTTTGAGTTGTAACTCAGGGTCATAAAAGGCCAGACAGAAAGCCAGTGCATGAATATGTGCAGCATGAAATACCAGAGGCCAAAAAGACCAAAGAGAAGACGAGTACTTAGTTCAAAGTCATTTGAAAGCCATAGATCTGGGAAGAAGTGTGTAACATTGAATGTAGTTTAAATGAAATATACATGATAGTTTCCTAGTGAACGCTCATGGTTGTGATTAGTAGAAGTAACTTTCTGAAGAACAAGCTTTCTACCTGGCTTGTTATGACTTTGGGCTACAGTTCAGAACAAGGTCATCACAATATCTGTGCCAGTTGTGGTGAGAATCAGTTTGGAATAAAAAAGAAAAAAACAGTTTTGATCAATAGGCTTATAAAAGCTTTTGGTTATAATTGTGATTTTTCTATAGTGATCTGTCCTGACGATTGTGCTTCTTGAATTCCTATTGGGTTATATGGCTGAGCATCTTTTATTTGGTTTCTCTGTCTAATAATGATGATGTTTTCTTTCATATTTAGTGCTTCTGTCCATGTCCATTGTGCTGCCACTGTAATTTATATAGTTTAGTTTGGCTTTGTTCCCAGCTGGGATTAGTCCCTACCTGGACACATTTGACAGGGTTACTTTCCCTGATCATGCATAGCTGCCTCAGCTCTCCTACCATCTGGGGTGCTGATGTAAGAATGCATGCTTTCGGGTAGAGCTGTATGGACCCAATCCTGATGTGTAGATGTGCATTATGGACATGCAGCACATTAGTGAGAAATTATGTGGAAGCTTTAGAGGTGTTGCTTTATTGAAGAATGGTGAGAAGACCCTAGACAAGTAACAAGAGTAATACAGAATTCTTTAAAAGATATCAGCTCTCAAAGAGAACTGGTTTGCCTGCAGAAGATGATGATCTGCATATTAAGAAGGTGAAAACTTGAGTACGTTAACAGGAAAGCTGGAGAGGTGAGAGGGAGGAAAGACCAGTGGCAAGGAAAAACATCTATGGGTATCCAAGATATTGACAAGACTGAAGGCTGTGGTCAGGCATGGCTACCAAATGTCCTTCAACATAGATTTGAAGTGATGTATTTATATGTTACTATGTATGCATCAAGAATGACAACCTTAACTCTCTCACCCAAATGTCTCTGTATAGTATTCACAGCGAGAATTTCTTTATGGACAGTAATTGTACTTTTGAGTTTTATGCTAAAGGCTGTAGATGTTGACTAGTCACAGTTTTCTGAGGAATCGGATAATGAAGTGTTCATGAAGCAAAACAACATACACTTTCAGTGTTACCTATTAGGAGTTCCAGCGTGGGGTATTTGAAGGTCAGGGGCAACATTACTCAACTGTTTGGTTGTTGGTCAGTCTGTTTTGTGGGTTATTTGAAGGTTTAGGGCAACATTACTCAACTGTTTGGTTGTTGGTCAGTCTGTTTTGTGGGTTATTTGAAGGTTTAGGGCAACATTACTCAACAGTTTAGTTTTTGGTCAGTCTGTTTTGTGGGTTATTTGAAGGTTTAGGGCAACATTACTCAACAGTTTAGTTGTTGGTCAGTCTGTTTTGTGGGTTATTTGAAGGTTTAGGGCAACATTACTCAACTGTTTGGTTGTTGGTCAGTCTGTTTTGTGGGTTATTTGAAGGTTTAGGGCAACATTACTCAACTGTTTGGTTGTTGGTCAGTCTGTTTTGTGGGTTATTTGAAGGTTTAGGGCAACATTACTCAACATTTTAGTTTTTGGTCAGTCTGTTTTGTGGGTTATTTGAAGGTTTAGGGCAACATTACTCAACTGTTTGGTTGTTGGTCAGTCTGTTTTGTGGGTTATTTGAAGGTTTAGGGCAACATTACTCAACAGTTTAGTTGTTGGTCAGTCTGTTTTGTGGGTTATTTGAAGGTTTAGGCAACATTACTCAACAGTTTAGTTGTTGGTCAGTCTGTTTTGTGGGTTATTTGAAGGTTTAGGGCAACATTACTCAACTGTTTAGTTGTTGGTCAGTCTGTTTTGTGGGTTATTTGAAGGTTTAGGGCAACATTACTCAACAGTTTAGTTGTTGGTCAGTCTGTTTTGTGGGTTATTTGAAGGTTTAGGGCAACATTACTCAACAGTTTAGTTGTTTGGAGTCTGTTTTGTGGGTTATTTGAAGGTTTAGGGCAACATTACTCAACTGTTTAGTTGTTGGTCAGTCTGTTTTGTGGGTTATTTGAAGGTTTAGGGCAACATTACTCAACTGTTTAATTGTTGGTCAGTCTGTTTTGTGGGTTATTTGAAGGTTTAGGGCAACATTACTCAACAGTTTAGTTGTTGGTCAGTCTGTTTTGTGGGTTATTTGAAGGTTTAGGGCAACATTACTCAACTGTTTGGTTGTTGGTCAGTCTGTTTTGTGGGTTATTTGAAGGTTTAGGGCAACATTACTCAACAGTTTAGTTGTTGGTCAGTCTGTTTTGTGTGTTATTTGAAGGTTTAGGGCAACATTACTCAACTGTTTGGTTGTTGGTCAGTCTGTTTTGTGGGTTATTTGAAGGTTTAGGGCAACATTACTTAACTGTTTGGTTGTTGGTCAGTCTATTTGGTGTCACTAGAGGTTTAATTTAACAGATGATAGGTAGCTGAGCCAGGGCGTGCTCAGTTCCTTGCTGTATTGTGAAGTCTTAGGCTTCTTCTAGGTCTTCTTTTGCCTCGTGATGTTTCTATTTTTATGTTGTATTCTCCTACTTAGTCTGTTGACTTCTTCGTTTTTCTTTTACCAATTTGGGTGTTGAGAGAGATAAAATGTTCTGCTTCTTGCTCTTCTGGCTATCTTGACAATAGACACATCATGCTGCTGTAGAGTTTCTATGATGTTATCTTTCATCTTGTTCTTGGTCAACCTTGTCCTCTACATCCTTCTCCTCTTTTGGTCTGTTGCATTCAGTGTCATCTGAATGTACTAGCTGATGTGTATAAAAAGTAAATTGTGCTTACAAAACAGTAATTCATTAGGCAATCCTTTGATAATCCACAATTTCATAATCTGTACATGTGAAAAGTAAAGTAAAAGACTTATTGAAACATTGGACATATGGTGCCAGTCCCATATTTTCACAGCCCTAACGGCACTTGATGGGTTGTGTGATTAGCATCGTGCTGGTTGTCTTTACTTCCCAGGACATATAAACAAATTATGTGCTGTCTCTACAGTAAAGGTAGGCTACAGTGAAATTCACAGCTGTGGTTAGGAGTATACTCTGGTGAGGCCCTGCTGTCATTTATTGGGGTGGGGGTGGGAACTATCACACCACTGTCCTAAAACTGGGAGAGAAGTTTTATGAAATCAGTTGAGTGCCATAGTGCTCAAGGATCACGGAATAGTTCAACTCATTTACCAACTTCTGAGTCACTGGGTATATCAAAGTTAGTTGCAGGTCCTTTACAAGATATTGCAGAACCAAGGCAACTCGTTTGGGGGGTGGGAGGGGCTGTTTGTGATGTCACTAAGGAAGTTTTACATTCACTGGTTTGCCTTTCATTTATGAAGGGTCGATTCTTGATACTGCCGTTGAAACCAACGCAGACTGTCTGCTGTCTAATCGCCTGCAGCTGAGATTGGACATGGCAGCCCGTAAATAATGCCTAAGCCTTAGACGCTGAAATAGGACTTACCCTTGTTTGTCTGGGTTGACCTAGGGGCCCTAGGTCAATTATTTAAACAACAATAGAAACTACCCAGTACGCATTCAAATCCTAAACCTTTAGACTGTCAGGCAAGAATATATATTATAGCATTGTTTTCTTTTTTTTTTCTGTTGACTTCTCAGGGTTTCATCATCAGCCTCATCAGGTGCCGTCAGTGACATGAAAGCCCTCTCCAGGACTTCACTGCAGGGCAGAGTGCCAGGACCCTACTAAGCATGCCGGAATGTTTTGTTTTGGCAAGGCCCTTTCTTCACCTGTCATGGTTATTATTTGTGTATCAGCCTTGTCACAATATGACACTTACTGTTTGTAAGACGATACCTGAGTTCATTTTAGGTTTTATTTCATGTGTCTCGACAATGATTTGCCTGTATTTAATTGCAAAACATTTAGCCTATTTTAGTTTATGCTGTGACTTGTGTAGTAAATGACAGTTGCTCAATATCATCATTATCATCACCCCAAAAAATTTCATAAACTGTTGCGTTCCAGAGCTTCTCAAGTGCTTAATTCTTCTTTCACGTTCCAAGTCCTTTGGGCTCATTGCTGCGGATATCACCCGCCTCCACTCATCTCTCCAGTTGGCTTTCTCTTTCCAGTTGGTGACACCAAGTGTTTGCAGGTCTGTCTGGATGTTATCTCTCCATTGTCTTCGTGGTCTGCCATGTGGTCTACAACCATTCAGCTCCCTTGTGTATAGTTTTTACTTCTCTGTCAATTGACATAAGGGCTTAATTGATGAATTATATATTATAAATAGATAGACTTATATTGATAGACACTCATAGATAGAAGTAGAAGGATAGAAGGACACACTAGACACCATGAAACTTGAAAGCTATAGTTGCTATGCTTACCTGAAAATGGTATCAAGCACAGAGCATGCTCTCCGTAGCTCCAGCAATGATTATTTTTATCATTAAGGGCAAGACGGATATACTATCAGACAGTTACTGGTGCCATCGGAATTAGAACTCTTCGTTTGCTGCTGAAGATGGGAATGGAGCTCTTATGGGGGTGTTCCAAGTGCTATGATATAGATTCCTAATTCAACATTCAATATTTTGCCATGCTTACCATGCATGGAATCAAACATGTCACCTCCAAGTGACAACAGCACTTTGCTGCAGGAACATGTGCTTGACCATGTCGTCAGGCTAATGAAGACACCTTTTTTAGGTGTTTGTAACAACACTGTCAGTCTCAGCGACTCACCTTGTGTGATCAGTTGTCAGTGAGTATCAAACAATATATGATGAATTGTTTTAACGTTGTCATTAGTCTGAGGGGCTGATAACTCTGGCTGGATATATTTAGAGTTAGCTGGTGGTGGTTGGTCAGCTCACCACTTTGTGTTGATAATTAAAAAAACAAGGGGAGTATCAAACCATTCAGCTAGCACTGATACATTACAAAAGTAAGTTGTGTATCATTTACAGGATGTTGCAGAACGAGCCCCAACATTATTGGGCTTTTGTGGTTTTTCTAGGCAAAATTTTATGTTGAGTGGTTTGCCATTGCTTTCTGAATGGTCAGTGCTCGGTACCGCTGTCGAAACCAAATCAAGACAAATAGTCCACAGCTAGGATGGAACCCCACACCCCGATATTACAAAGCCCGTTCACAATGCCTAGGCCACAGAGGCTGACACTGATATATTGTTGAACATAAGGTTGCCTAGTAAAATGACAAACAGCCCGCAAATACTGGGGTTGGTTTACGATATGCTGTAAAGGACATGAAAACTAACTGGGGCAGGTGCTGAGGTTGACAGAGAGTATAATAATCATACTTTGCTGTGTCACTCTTTGAAGAGCTGTGATGATGTAGTGGCCAGTACACGTAATTATCAACAAAATAACCTGAGTTTAATCCCTATTAGTGACAGGATTGCCATTTTATGACCAGTTTTGCTCTGGGGTTGGAACAGTCTGGTAATGGGAAGTTTCCGTGATATATTTATGTACAGGTGGTCAGCACCATATTGACCAGACTGCTTGGCATGTAGCCTTTGGTCATAGAATTATTGGGCATTGCAATCTATGCCTAAAATGCGTTAATGGCACTACGGCTGCTTGCTGTATCTTTGTATACAAATTGACCATGATGATTATTGATATACAGAGGCAGTTTTGGTTAGCTTCATTTCTTGTTTTGTTTTGTTTTAGGAAACACGTGGGCATGTTATGTTATCTCTTTACATTTCTTCATAGATCCTCATAGAAGATGAATGTGCTATCATTAGTTTTTGTGATTTACTCTTGCTGTGTGTTGTTTTGTTGGCTCTGTGGCTATGTTGATGCGAATGCTTTGTAATGCCGGGATGTCGGGTTCGATCCCAACTGCGGGCCATGCGCCGTGCGTTAGTTTATACAGTGGTATCAATAAAGCCGACCGTCCAGAAAGAAATGGCAAACTACTGGATGTAAATTTGTCTAGAAAACCAATGGGGTTGGTTCTGCAACGTCATGTAAAGGATACGCAACTTACCTTTTTTGTTTGTTGTTTTAAATTATGTAACTTACGCATCTGTATCAGGCTGTGTTCTGATCTCACTGCTGAACAGATCAGAGTGAAAAAGTGGTTTTGTTGTAAAGAGGCGGCTCTTGAACAAATTCTTATGCTGGTGATAGGCAGTGAATTTGGAGTCGGTGACGTGTATTGAAGCTTCTCTGTTTAGAATTCAGCTAATTGTGTCTTTTCATCTGTATATTATCCAGTTGTGCTGTTATATATCACATTGGTGTATTCCCAAGTTTTATTCCTACCTGTGTTATTGTGTAAAGAGTATTAAGGCCTCTCAGTGTTTGTTTCACCACTTCGCCTTAGAACCAGTCTATTATCAACTTCTTTGGTTTATAATGTTTGATAGCAGCTCTATCATCTTACAGGCACACATTAGTGGGAACAGATATCTAAGGGCTATGAAAAATAACTGAATGTCAAAGTAGCTACAGCACATATAGTCAGTCCTTCGGCAGTTACTGCTGTTGGGGAATGAATATCTTCACATATTATAGTACCTAATATAATGCAGTTGTTTAGCCGGTTCTTTTTCCTCATCATCATTCTGCCACACAGCTCCTGAATAATATTTAAACAGCTAGGTGTCCATTTCTATAAGTCTTGGCATAACTTTCCCAGAGTTGTGTTTGTTGTAAAAAAAAAATTATGCTGCCTCTGCTGAGGATTAAACAAACATAACCACTGTCTCTGTATGGACCTATACTATTCACCCTGCCACTACAGCTTTTAGGCTGAATTTATGTACCACTTCCACCATTTAATATCAAATTTCTAGTTAAAATACCATGTCAGCGATTGTTTAATTCTTGTGCGTATTGTTTTCAAAAACAAAGATGGCTATAAATTGAGCATATAATGAGGAGAAGCTGACAGAGAACCACTAAAAAGGCACTGGAATGGGAAACCGATTGAGGAAATGAGGACATCAAAGAGAAATCCTAAAATGGACTTTGGGGAGAGAGGCCCTAGGTGCTGGACTAGATTCCATCCAGGATATCGAAAGGACTGCAGGATAGGACAGAATTAAGGACCAGACTATGTGTCCTATATGACGTGTAGCAGCTCAGTAGGATGGTGATATCGTTTTCAACTGTTTATTGTAGTTTTAAAGCTTTTTGACTGAAATTAGGTTTGTAGCATACAGTTGCACTCTTTAATATTCAGATCTTGAGCCTTTTTTTTTTTAAATAGTTATTTCTATTTTGCCACTGCAAGCTTGAAATCCAGTCTCATTGAATATTTAATAAAATCACACTGTAACAGTGCCATGTCTGCAATGTTTCCTGTAGATATTGGTCTACAGGTAATTTATCTACTTCATCAGTTGTTTCATTAGTGTTACTTTGTTTTCAGTTTTTTCCTTTCATTGACATCTGTGGCTTAGCAGGTATGAAAACAATTTCATATTTCTGATATACTAGGTTTCAAAGTCAGCTAAGGCAAATTTAGCGGTATTCTGCTTTGCTTGGATTTTGACAGTAGTATGAGTGTTAAACCATTCAGAAAGCAATGGCATACTCCTGAACCTAAATTTGCCTAGTAAAACCATACAACAGCCAATAAATGCTGGGGTTGGTTTGCTGTGTGGAGTAAAGAACTTTGTAAATAAACTTGCTAAAGCTAATTGTTTTAGTTTTCTCACCTTTTGCTTTGTTTAACAGTATTTATTTTAACTTTGATTTATCAGACTTTTAAACAGTTCTGATTTAGTTGTGAAGCATGGGCTGTACTGTTGAAACTTGTATGGATGAAAATACACTAGCAGTTCATGTTATTGTATTTCTTGGCTTTTGTTTGTGTTTTTCTGTAAATACAGATAGATACACTTGGTGTTAGGATCTGGGATTTCATGTCAGGAACAAGTGACTTATCCCAGAATCAGGGATCTCATCTTAGGATGAGTGGTGTAATTTCAGGATCTGGGGGTCTCATTTCAGGATCAGCGGTATTGAGTCAGAATCAGAGATCTCATGTCAGGATCTCATGACAGGATCTCAGATCTCATGTTAGGATATGGGGTCTGGGGATCTCATGTCAGAATATGGGGTCTGGGGGTCTCATGACAGAATATAGCGTCTATGTCAGGATATGGGGGTTTCATGTCAGGGTATGTGGTCACATGGCAGGATATGGGGTTTTATGTCAGGGTATGTGGTCACATGGCAGGATATGGGATTTCATGTCAGGGTATGTGGTCACATGGCAGGATATGGGGTTTTATGTCAGGGTATGTGGTCACATGGCAGGATATGGGGTTTTATGTCAGGGTATGTGGTCACATGGCAGGATATGGGGTTTTATGTCAGGGTATGGGGTCACATGGCAGGATATGGGGTTTTATGTCAGGGTATGTGGTCACATGGCAGGATATGTGACACTGATCACAATCAGAGAAGTGCTTCCTGAGAATTCAGATGATGTCAGACATGTACTGAGCAAAATAAAGAAATGCATTTTCCATGCACAGTGTATATTTGTTTTGAATTGTACGTTACTGACATCTGCACATCAGTAGGGACCCAGTGGTGAGACAGTAATTTATGTTTGAAAACTTAACGAGGGAAATTTTTTTTTCTATGTTGGAAAACCTGTGGAAGTAAAGTGTCTTCTTTTATGTTGGAAAACTTGTGGAGGAAAAGTGTTTTCTTATGTGTAGGTAAAGTTTTCTCTTTTTTGTTGGAAAACTTGTGGAGCTAGTTTTCTCTTTTTTGTTGGAAAAACTCGTGGAGGCAGTTTTCTCTTTTTTGTTGGAGGTAAAGTAAGTGTTTTCTTTTTTGTTGAAAAACATGTGGCAATAGTGTTTTCTTTTATATTGGAAAACTTATGGAAGTAATGTTTTTTTTTGTGTTGTTGTTGGAAAACTTTTGAAGGTAAAGTGTTATCCTTTATGCTGGGAAATATGTGGCGATAAAGTGTTTTCTTTTTTGTTGGAAAAATTGTGGAGGTAAGGTTTTTTTCTTTTCTGTTGGAAAATTTGTGAAGGTAAAGTGTTTTCTCTTGTGTTGGAAAACTTGTGGTCAAGTGTTTTGTTTTATATTAGAAAACTTTGTGGAGGTAAAGTGTTTTCAGATGCAGAAAATTAAAATGCTCCAAGCACAACAAATGGTAGAAGTTTGTTTTATATTGTTACTTCTGACAAATATGATTACGAACAAGTCTTATGGTAATGAGTTGGTTACCAAATTTAATTGAAGATCCATTGGCAGTGGATTTGAATCCTGATCTATGTCCATTTTAGAAATTGACCTTAACTCTTTATCATTATCATCAAGTGCCTTGCTAACAGGCAAGGGTGATTTTTCCTCTCCATATCTGCAATCTTCAACAGCATTGTAACAGTTTGTGTGTTGACAACCCTCCATGCCATGACAAAATGCTGTCAAGAATCGTCTTGCATTGTCTTCTTTTGACTCTTTGTCCACAGATTTTTCCAGTGGTCACAACCGGCTCCAGTTTGGTGTGTCTCATAATGTGACTAAAAGGATGAGCTCCTATCTTTTTCAGAACATCTCAGTTGCTCTTTTTTGTCTGTCTGATGAATTCTAAGGATTCTTCAGTAAAACCACGTTTCCGAGGACTCAATAAATTGTTTGGCTTGTTAATTAACTCTTTGAGTCCCAGGGGGTTTAGCATTACAGGTCCAAGGGGTTGTCAAGAAAGACGTAAAATCGGCGCATCTTGCGTTCATTGGGCTTCTAGGTAGGAATCTATGAACGCATGATGCGTTCCTTGGGACTCAAAGAGTTAATTGTCCATGATTTACAGCCAAATAGTATGTGATAATTCTTTTTGCAACCTCAAATCTGATTTTATTGCAAAATTTATCGCCCATTTTACAAAATGCAGTTTTAGTGTGTCGTATTTTATTCATCTCTTTAATACATCTTCCATCAGAGGTTATTCCTGTGCTGACATACTTAAATTTCTGTACTTGTCCTAAAATAATGCCTTAGACTTGTGAGACATTTAGGCAGTGTTCTTATCTTTGTTATTACCATTACTTCTGCCTTCCCATTATTGAAGCTGAGGCCCATTTCATCACTTTCTATTACCACAGTATCTATCAGTCCATTTCTTTCTATATGACTTGTCGCTGTCAGGACACTATTATGAGCACATCATAGTAGATTGTTCATTCCACTGATAACAATTCCTGGTGTGTCAATGATAGATCTCATTTTCATGAGATGAACCACCAAGTGTGAAAACGGGCTTTAGTTATTCTTGGAAGTGAAGACGGTCAGTGTGATTTTGACAACATAGTATTTAAAGTGTTTACACGTGGAGAAGAAGAAAGATATTGATATTCCTCAATATCTAAACATTTAGAATGGGGGTCCTCATGACGAAATGGTCAGATGGTTTACATCCTACTCTGAAGGTTGTTGGTTCATTTCATAATTGTGTCATTTGGTGAAACTTGGTCAACCTATTTGCACCAGGAGAGACGGCTAAATGGCTAAATAGCTTTCAAGTGTGATGCCTAAGAAGAATACTTGGCATTAAGTGGCAGGACAAAATCACAAACAATGAGGTACTGGAAAGAGCAGGTACTACAACAGTCTTTTCCATGCTCAGTCTGTGAAGGCTCAGGTGGCTGGGTCACACCTGGAGGATGGCAGAGTCCCTAAGGACATCCTTTATGGTGAATTAAAGACAGGAAGAAGATGTCGAGGCCGACCTCTGCAACAATATAAAGATGTGTGCAAGCGGGACATGAATGGTACAGGTATTGAGGTGGAATTATGGGAACAAAATGTCGTGGAAAGGGCAAATCAGGAAGGGAATGAGAGTAAAGGAAGAAATGATTGCAGAAAGGATGAGAGCTGAGTGTCTGAAAAGAAGCGGATTAAACACAGATGTTGACAACAATGGTCATGAAATCCCATGCTATCATTGTAGAAGATTTTTCTTGACACAGGCGGGTCTTGCTAGTCACACTCGCCATCGCCATAGGCTGTGAGTCTCATGCCTCCTCATAGCGCAATGTAACACTATCGCCTGGAAAGACGGAAAGGTGCCAATGTCATCTGGTTCACAAGTGTAGTTTCAGCACTGTTTATTATTATTATTATTACTATGCTGTAAAACAAGACCCAACCATCATCCCCCTTGCAGATGTATAAGGAAGGCGAGGAGCACCCTGATCTTTGGCTTGACAGCCTGGTTGACAATACTGGGTGATCAGTGACAGTAGAAATGATTGGGGATAAAGTGACAGCTGGTTATCATTGTTTACTACTCCTGACCTAGTATATGTGCTAGCTAAACACAATACCTGCTATGAGATTGTTTATCGTATTCACTGCCGCTAGGTTTATTTTGTGCAGTTTTTGTGTGTGATTTGTCAAGACCATTTTATATTCAGCAGTTTGTCGTTGCTGGCTCCCGATACCACTGTTGACATTAACGCAAAGCGGTCTATTACCAAATCGCTCGCAGCTGGGATCGAACCTGGCACCATGGCGTTACGTCACTAGTGCTAACCAGCATCTGTGGCCAATGCAGTTTGTAATCCCAAAGTACAGGGTTCGATTCCAGCCGTGGGCGATTTTTACTGTAAACCGCTTTGCGTTGATTTTGACAGTGGTATATAGCACTGGCTGTGCAGAAAGAAATGGCAAACTACTGGACGTAAAATTGTCTAGAAAAACCACAGAGTAGGGCGCAATAGTGCAGTGCTCCATCAAAGCAAATGTAATAAAACATTTACCTCGCTAAACATGGGTACCAGAAAATGTTCAGAGAAGTAGAGGCAACCGTGAAAATGCTGACTGCGTCGTCTGTCTAGTCTCCTCTGCTCTAAACTAATAAAGGTAATAGCACCATATATACCCAGTATTCCTACAGTCGTCTTGTAGCTTGTTTAAACATTTTTTAAACTTTGTCTTCATCGATTATATATTTTTTTTTTTATAGTTTTTTTTTTTTTGGAAGGTGGGGGGAAAGGGGGGAGGGGGGTCAACTTTTCCAAATGACGTTGAATCATATTTGGTTGTTTGGCCATCTGGTCACACCATATTGTAACAGTCAAGTAGATGACAGAATGTTTATCTTACTTAATTAGCTCTTCAGGGATCCAGCTGTCTTTCTGTTGGTTCCCTATAGCTTCTGTTTCAGTTCCCACTATCCGTCTTAGTTTCCTAGAATTTAATTATTGGCTTTGTGTATTAGAACATTTAAGTTAAAAAAAAAAAAAGGTAAGGGGCCTTTTTCTACGCCTTAAGGCATATAGGGCTAGACCTATATTTTTATAGACCAATCGGCACAGGATGGGTGATGTGGGCAGCATCACACCGGCCGCCCTTTACTTTCTCGGGACTGCACCCGTACCCAATCAAGGCTGGGTCGACCTGGGAGCCAAGGTCATTTTTGAAAAAAGTACAGCCCCGCTAGAGAGCGAACCCATGACCTTCCGATCCGCGGCGAGCGCCTAGCCGCTCGGCCACGGCGACTCCCCACATTTGAGTACAGTTCGTTTTAACTTTCTTCTGCGTTTTGACTTCTCGCTCTTTCTTCTTTTCCTCCTCCCCAGTCATCTTATTTTCCTCTTTCCCAGTAATCATTTTCGTCCTCCTCCTTCCTCCATCCTTCTTCTTTGTCCTCCTCCTCCTGCTTGTTTTCTCGCGCCTCATGTTATTCCAATTCCTCTTGTGCATATCTTCGTCCTCTTCCTCCTCCTCCTTGTTTTCTCGCGCCTCATCTTATTTCTTTTCCTTTTTTGCGTATTCTTCTTTCCATCCTTTCATTTTGAGTTAGGCTATAAGCTTTTTGTGTGGCCTTTCAACAGTGATGGTTGCCTGCTGTGGATCTCCCATATTCTTTCGCTCACCCTCGTTGTAGGCTTTCAGGCTGCTGTTTATCAATTTCTTGACGATGCCCTCCTAGTTATAGGTTTTTAAAAGGAGTAGAAAATTATAGGGAAGAGAAAAAGTTGGTAAGAAACAACAAATAATTTATGTTAGCTTTACAAAATCGATCACAATAAACAAAGGACGTTGCGGCGATTAGCCTTCATCAGCACATAAAGGACAACACAGTACACATACACACAAATATGCTCTAACTATAAAGTGACTACATGGGGCTCTAAAGTATAAAATAAATGACACTCATCTGTGTCCCTGGCGAAAAAACTTCGTGCAATAAAATGACGGTCAGCCTATATATCTCCAACGCGCCGGTGAGGGCGAAAAAAGGGGCGGATTAGACGCCAATCGCGATCTACCACTTGGTTACTTTAAACATTTCTCCCCAGCATGGTTTTATATGCATTGTGTCTTTTAATGTAAATTTCTCTCTATAAACATTTACTTTAAAAGCTGTCTTTTCCTACCCAGTTTCTCCTAAACATCTGCATATGGTTGAGGAGCCGCCGTGGGCTAGACGCTTGCCTGCGGATCAGAAAGTCGTGTATTCGGTTCATAACAAGGGCCGGAAATTTGGGCTTTTGTGGTTTGCCATTGCTTTCTAAACGGTCAGCTTCTCGAAACCAACTCAAAGCACAGGGCCTTTAGCTGGGATCGAACTCGGCATTACGAGGCGCGTTCGCAAAACTTGAGCCGCAGACACAAAGTGAGTAGAGTTAAAACAATGTCAGCATGTGCGGCTTAGGCAGTGCGAACATGCTTCGTAATGCCAAGTTTCGATGCCAGCTGCGAGCGATTGGCAACAGCCCGCCTTGCGTTAGTGTCAATGGTTGTGTCGAGAGCCGACCGTTTAGTAAGCAATGGCAAACCACTGTATGTAAAATGGCCTAGTGAAATCACAAACAACAGCAAAGAACGTAGCGTACAGAATTTAGAGAGCGGTGATAAAAATTATAAACATACATGTAATCTCACACCAGGTATTGTATCCTGTTTAAAAAAAAAAAGGAAACGCATAGTTACTGAAAAGAACCAACATACTCATAGTTTTGACATTCTGCATCTTTGTAAGGCAGTAATTAGCAGTAGTAGTAGTAGTAGTAGTAGCAGCAGCAGCAGCAGCTGCAGCAGCAGCAGCTGCAGCAGCAGCTGCAGCAGCAGCAGCAGCAGTAGTAGTAGTAGTAGTAGTAATAGTAGTAGTAGTAGTAGTAGTAGTAGTAATAGTAGTAGCAGCACATTTTATCCCACCAGGACATCACACAAGCGATAAACACCCGATGACACAAAGTGCTACCTTCTGGATGAGAGTAACCCATGGAGAGTTTCCGGAAACAGCGTTCAGCCGTTATACCATACTTATGGCCGGACTGTATCGCGGCCCCTGGCAAGTGCCAGAGTGAGACTTTAAAAAAAAAAAATTACATCGCACAAAGGGGATGACTGAGAATTATGCAGAAAGTGAAATTTCACACAAGAATACCTTAGCTTTCCACCAATTAATTGACACCTTTTTTTGCATATGGGTCACGATAGTTTATAAGCGTAGGCCTTTTCCGTTAGTTTGGTCTCCTCTTGCGTGGATCAGTGACTGGCGTCACCTGGGCATGGATGCGATCTGATGTGGGCCTGTGGGATGGCTGCCCACTCTTTCTAGATAGATGGATAGATAGATATATAGATAGATAGATAGATAGATAGATAGATAGATAGATAGATAGATAGATAGATAGATAGATAGATAGATAGATAGATAGATAGATAGATAGATAGATAGATAGATAGATAGATAGATAGATAGATAGATAGATAGATAGATAGATAGATAGATAGATAGATAGATAGATAGATAGATAGATAGATAGATAGATAGATAGATAGATAGATAGATAGATAGATACATAGATAGATACATAAATACATAGATAGATAGATAGATAGATAGATAGATAGATAGATAGATAGATAGATAGATAGATAGATAGATAGATAGATAGATAGATAGATAGATAGATAGATAGATAGATAGATAGATAGATAGATAGATAGATAGATAGATAGATAGATAGATAGATAGATAGATAGATAGATAGATAGATAGATAGATAGATAGATAGATAGATAGATAGATAGATGGATAGATAGATAGATAGATAGATAGATAGATAGATAGATAGATAGATAGATAGATAGATAGATAGATAGATAGATAGATAGATAGATAGATAGATAGATAGATAGATAGATAGATAGATACATAGATACATAGATAGATACATAAATACATAGATAGATACATAAATACATAGATAGATACATAAATACATAGATAGATAGATAAATAGATAGATAGATAGATACTTAGATTAGATTAGATTAGATAGATTAGATAGATAGATTAGATAGATAGATAGATAGATAGATAGATAGATAGATAGATAGATAGATAGATAGATAGATAGATAGATAGATAGATAGATAGATAGATAGATAGATAGATAGATAGATAGATAGATAGATAGATAGATAGATAGATAGATAGATAGATAGATAGATAGATAGATAGATAGATAGATAGATAGATAGATAGATTATATTAGATTACATAGATAGATTACATAGATAGATTACATTAGATAGATTAGATAGATAGATAGATAGATAGATAGATAGATAGATAGATAGATAGATAGATAGATAGATAGATAGATAGATAGATAGATAGATAGATAGATAGATAGATAGATAGATAGATAGATAGATAGATAGATAGATAGATAGATTAGATAGATAGATTATATTAGATTACATAGATAGATTACATTAGATAGATTAGATAGATAGATAGATAGATAGATAGATAGATAGATAGATAGATAGATAGATAGATAGATAGATAGATAGATAGATAGATAGATAGATAGATAGATAGATAGATAGATAGATAGATAGATAGATTAGATAGATAGATTAGATAGATAGATAGATAGATAGATAGATAGATAGATAGATAGATAGATAGATAGATAGATAGATAGATAGATAGATAGATAGATAGATAGATAGATAGATAGATAGATAGATAGATAGATAGATAGATAGATAGATAGATAGATAGATAGATAGATAACTTCTGGCTGCATTCAGCGGACATTCACGATTGAAATGATTACCTCCCATTTCTGTTGGTGCGTCTGACCTAAGATTGATAGTTTCCGCTTTGGTCTAGTTAACAGCGTGTCGTCTGCCTTGTCTCAGACAGCCCCTTTCAATTAAGGTTATACTAGTTAGTATTGTTTCGTGCTGAGCTGAGGTCGGTGGAACTATCGCTAAGTTTGTCTCTTTTCCCCATCTCGATGTCTGTGGCAGGTTATATCCCCCGCCCCCCCCCCCCCCCACCCACACCCACCCTCTCATTTTTCTGTATCTTTCACTTTTACTATCACACAGATACACGCAAAGCAACCGCAGAAGAAGAAGAAGAAGGGAGGAAAACGAAGAAGAAGTGAAATAATACCCAGAATACTGGATTTCAAAACTAGCAAGTATGGACTATTTTTAACATGTGACTCAAGTTAATTTCGCGTTATTTTAGCAGTACTTTAACCAAGTTGATGCACTGTGCCAAGATTGTTATTATGTAATATACGGACACATATGTACGAGATAATCTTAGATATTCATGATGCATTTTGAAAAAAAAACTGATTTATATCCCAATTTAAGAACATGTTTTTAAAAACAGCACAGGGACGTGAATAAATGCCGAAACCGAAATATATTACCAAAATGGGTTACCATACCAACCGTCTATCTTCCTTAGCAACGCCAAGTAACAGTTCGACTCTTTATTCCTTTTCCCAAGTCTTCCCAAGTGGTCCACACCAGATATGAAGCGCGGGCTGCGGAGGATTTGAACGCGCTCTCTCACTCCCAGCTGCACTCTTACTCTTCCGTGAAAAGTATCAGGAATGTGGAACAGATTTCTGCAACACAGGAAGTCTCGTTTGTTGACATACAATTCATAATTGCGACGGTGGATGTATATGTTTCTGTATAGTGTAAGTGTCTTGCTGGTTTGTTGATAAACTGTGACAAGTTGGTAAAACAGGGATTACTTGGCACAAAAGGGTAATTTTGTAGAATTATGGTTGTTAATTATTGTGTGTGCGTGTGTGTGCACTGCTATCATTTTGTCAATTTTGAATGAAATACGCAAGGTTACTGCGTTTCATTAACTATGTGGGCCATAAAAGTATAAGGTTATTGCTGGCACTGCTAACAGTGCATAGTATTATCAATAGTATATTGATACTTACATAGATGCATAATTAATGCACATGTAAAAACATAAGCAAACATAAACATACATGTGTTGATACATCATACACATATACACACGCAAGTTAACACATATGTTTATTTGCACTCAAATTAGAGTTAAACCTGGTAGAACAAGTCAATTTGAAAAGAAGAAAAAGAATCAATTTCTATGGCGTTTCGAACCGGTACCCATTGGGCAGAAAGCAACCTGTACCCACTGGACATTAAGGCAAGCGTTTTTGCCAGTGTATTTCCACAGCTTAATACAATCTATTCAGTAACGTAAATATTACTGCTTGTTGATAGATGGCCTGGAGGTAAGGGTGGAGGGCAAATGGTCGGGAAGAAGGTAATGCTCCGAATAGGTGAGCTTGTAGATGCTTGCCTGAGTGCTACATGGAGATAGTGCAGGATGTAGGCACAAGGTAACTAAGCTGGGGTTTAGGGCCTTACAGTCTGCAGGGGTTCAACACATTTCTACTTTTCGTTCACAATGGCAATTTAAAAAAAGAAAGGTGCTTTCTTAATATCCTACCCCAAACAGGGGAATTCCACAGGTCACGGAACAGTCTAATATTTTAGGGTGTGGTAGATTGGCTGCTTGCAGTCATAGGACCTAGGCTGCGTGCAGTCGTGGGACATAGGCTGCACTCTCTCTACATTTTGTAGACTGGATAGTTTCGTCGCCCAGCTTCTGAGTTGGAATGTTTTTTCGACTGTGACCAACGTGGTAGTGTAAATTTTAGATTAAAAAAATAGCGCGATGCCTGTCGTGCAATGTTGGTGGTACCCGTATGTAATCAAAATTGATCACGTGGGCAACTGCAGATCTGTTGGTGACTTCTGCTACCATCAGTGATGAACTGCATTTCTAATGTCGGACTGTTTGTGTTAGCACTTCGGATGGCTACCGTATGCTTTAATGCGAGTGTATGCTACATATGCTGAGACAGCAGTTTGTCAATCTCTCCACAAGGGACTATGATAAACATTCTGTGTGTTTTTCGTTGGAACAGGAGAGGAGAAAGGTGGGGTGACCCGTTAGCGATGAAGCTGAAACTAAGACTACCAGACTCTCTCGTGGGACGTGGGGGGGGGGGGGGTGTTGAGTTAGGGCCAGTTAAGATGTTTTGGGGTTGTTGATAGCATCAGAAAGCAGGGAAACCCAGTCTTAGCAAACTCTAAAATGTTGGACTGTCATGTGACGTCATCTGGGGTAGGATATTACGAAAGAACAAAAAAAAAAAATATAGCCTTTGAGAGAATTATATAGTATAATTTCTGTGATTCTGCCGACGCAGTCTGTATTTTTCTTTTACTAAAAATTACACGACAGTATACTTCTATCATCAGTATATTTAAAAGGTGTTTATATTACAGTTTTCTGAGGTTAGGTGGCGTAATTTAAAACTTTAAGGGCCTCCGTGATGTATGTAGCTTAGGGTATTGTCGAATCTAAACCCTGTTTTCGATGAGATGATGGCATTTAGCGTAGACTCGTTTAGATATGATTAAGCTTAAGATGATAGTTTTTGGTAACGCTTAAACATCATTAAAAGTTTATGGTTAAACACCACCAAGGAAATCAAAATTAAAATTTTGAGAGCATGCATCTTTTTAACAGATCTGAACGTCAAGGAAGATGGGCTAATAATAAACATCATCTGATATCGGAAGCTGAAATATTTTGGTCAAATCAAGCGCCATGGCGGATTGGAAAAAATAGTAGCAGAAAGCATGGCACCAGGAAGAATTCGCTACCAACGCGAAGACGGGCACATGATATAAGTTACTCCTTGTATATGAAAGTACGTGAGGCCGGTGAGCTGGCGTGAGACCGTGTTTCTTTCTACCAGACGGCCATGAGAGTGACGTTCTGCAAAGGATCTGCTACATGATGATGATGATGAATAGGTAGAGCGCTTTCCTGACCATCCATTGGTAAAGAGCTGGAATTTTCACCATAGGGAATATAAACAGTTAATCCGGGCTTCAAAGTGCACTCAGTCTACAATAGGCACAGGAAATGTCATATGAAGAAAAGGCGGCCGATGTGATCTTAACATTATCATACATCGAGCGAGCTGTGCTTGATTTATACCACTATAAGGTCAGCAACAAATACCGATTTAATCTGAATGCGTAAAAAGATATTTTTTCTTCAGTGCGAGATATCATCCTTTGAACTCCTGATGTGCCGATAACTCTTTTGATTAATTCCGTAACTGTAAGTATGCAGGCTAGTATCATGAAGGATATCAATACCATCGTCGTAGCAGCATTCTTTGGGAGTCGCCATGGTGTAGCATCTAGATGCTCACCTGCGAATCAGAAGATTGTGGGTTCGGAACCTGATAGGGCCGGACTTTTAATTTTCAAAAATGACCGTAGCTCCCAGGTCTACCCAGTCTTAAGTGGGTTCCAGGTGCAGTCATGGGAAGTAAAGGCGGCCGGCGAGATACTGACCACATCATCCACCAAGTGCCGATTGGTCTAAAAAATATAGGTCTAGCCCTATATGCCCACAACGCCTAAAGGCGTCGGAAAGGGGTCGTTTACTTTACTTTTGTAGCTTTCTTTAGCCCACAATAACGTTTAAAGGTCATATGCGACTCATAGCTGACTTTTCCGTTGTGTTTCACCCTAGGCCAGTGTTTCCCAAACTTTTCTTAGTCGCGGCTCCTTTTTTTCAATTAAAATTGTTCTGCGGCACTCTAACCTAAGTTGACGTATGACTATTCGTATGTAAGAGATTAAAAAAAAAAAAAACTTATGTATATTTGAATATTTCGCGGCGCGTCTGTGAAGAGGTCGCGGCTCTCAGGGGCGCCGCAGCGCACAGTTTGGGAATCACTGCCCTAGGCAATTTATTTCGAGTCCATGTAATTTATTGGAGCAGCTAGACCGCCTAGACGCTGGCTTGCGGGCCAAAGGTCGGGGGTTCAGTTTCGCATGAAGTCGGATATCTTTTCTTCAAAAAATTGCCTTGGTTCCTAGGTCGATCCAGGCTAAAATGGGTACAAGATAAATACTTGGGAAGTAAAGGCAACCGGTGTGAATTTGACTTAACTACCCACATAGTGTCGGCGTCTGTGGCTTAGGCGTTACGAACGCGCTTTGTAATGCCGGGGTGCCGGGTTCGATCCTAGCTGCGGGCCCTGCGTTGGTTTCGACAGCTGTATCGAGAAGCCGACCGTCCAGGAAGGAATGGCAAACTACTGGAAGTAAACTTGCCTAGGAAAACCACAACAGCTCAAAATGCTGGGGCTAGTTCTGCAACGTCCTGTAAAGGATACGCAGCTAACTAACCCACACAGTCCCTACGTGTCTATACATTCTAAATTTAGCTCTACGTGTCCAATTCGCACGAAGGCGAGGAAACGGGTCCTTTGCTTTACTTTTGCATATATTCCGACACCCCTGGCCTCTCTCATCCTCGTTCATTGTAAGGTTTCTTTTGGAAGTCCCTGCTTCCGTAATTCATTCCTTTCCCACTTCAATGCATGTTTTATGATTGTCAATTTAGTCTCAGAGTGTCACAAACTTGTCGGTGTAATCTCTCTCTGCCCCCCCCCCTCCCCTTCTCTCTTACTCACTCACTCACTCACTCACTCACTCACTCACTCACTCACTCACTCACTCACTCACTCACTCACTCACTCACTCACTCACTCACTCACTCACTCACTCACTCACTCACTCACTCACTCACTCACTCACTCACTCACTCACTCACTCACTCACTCACTCACTCACTCACAAATTATTGTTGTCACCAGCGGTTGCCTAGCATTAATTTGATTTTAATTTCATCCTATTTAGAATCTTCAATTTATTCAGGCATCTGTTTTCGAATGCGTTTAAATTAAGTGTTTCTGAAAAAAAAAAAAAAAAAAAATCTGTGAAGCATTGTAAATTTTTTCACTCTACGGGTCCCAATCTTACAGTTGCTTTACCATTAGAGTTTTAAAATAAAAATCATTAAATTTACAACAGAAAGTAATAAACGTTTCATTGTATTATTTTATAATATTGTCAGTTCAATTTCTGTGTGTGTGTGTGTCCCCCCCCCCCCCCCCCCCCCCCCCCCCCCCCCAACGAATTACAAATGAAAAGCAAAATCTTGAAACTAACCACAATGGACTATTTGTTAAAATAATACTTCCTGTCCTTTTTAGGACGAATTTGTTCGATATTTGAAGCCCAACTCTGGCTCTTTCCAGGGGCCGCGATATAGCCTCGTCATAAATATGGCTTAAATGCTGAACGCGGTTTCTGGGACCTCTCCATTGTGATCCTCACCCTTGTGGTAGCACTATGTGTCATCGGGTGTTTATCGCTTGTGTAATGTCCTGTTGGGGTGGAAAGTCAGTCAGCCGACTATTTGTTAATTCGCAATGTTTTGTGGTACCCCAGAATAACTATTAATTGGCTTTACGGTTACTGCGGGTTTCCTACCAAAATAGTCGTTCCAATGTAGGACAGTTATTGGGTTGTTTTGAAGCACCACCCTGGCCTTTTCTTGGGGCCCTAATACAACACAGCCTGTGGGTTGAACCCCTTATTGGAGTTGCTGGAACCCCCTCCCCGGTGATCTTCATCCGAATGGTGCTACTTTATGTCACCGGGTGTTTATCGCTGAGTGTAATGATCTTGTGGGGTTGAACGTCAGTCATTCAGTCAGCGGGATTTTCCGGAATTTGTACCTCTTTGTATTCTCGTCTTTGAGATGTTAATCCCAAAGACTGCAATCCTGTAGGGTGAAAACTAATACAAAAGCGAGTATAGGATGGAAGGTCACAGGAAGAAATTAACGCATATCAGCTAGAATCCTACCTGCAGAATGACTCAACAGGAAAGATGGTAACTGCTGTTATTTTTTTTTTTTTTTTTTGGGTGTGTGGGTGTTTATACGAGCTGCCGGAGCTTTTACTCGTTGGCAAGGCTGTTCACATCCAGTTCCGTGGCATCCACTCAAGGGGAATAAACCATTTTGTTGTCCTTGAGGGCAGGTGGTTTCTAACAGATGACGGACTGACAAGGTCTTTCCGTTGCCAGGTATGAGGTTGTGATTATTCAGGTTTTAGCATTTGCACATTTCGGTGTGTTGACGTTACTGTTGTATTTGTTTCAGTTTCATACATGCGTGCTCAAAATAAGGCGGATACACAAAGATTTTGGGTATTTGGGACAGGGGCGCTGGAAGCTACTTGAGGCCCCCTTGCCCCCCCCCCCCCCCCGTCCCCAAAAGCCTGTAAAAAGGCGAAGCAGCTCAATTTAACCATGCATATAAATTCTCTTTAACAGTGCTTCATAATTCATTTAATCATCATCGTCATCATCATCATCAGATGCCTTGCCGACTGGCATGGGCGATTATGCCTCTCCATAATCCACGATCTCCTGCAGCATGTATCAGTTCGTGTGCCCACACACCTTTATGCCATGCAACAAGACTGTCAAGGATCTTCTCCCCTTGTCTTCCTCTATCCCTCCTTCCACAGATGTTTCAAGTGGTCACAACATGTTCAATTTTTCGTCTTCTCATAACATGGCCGAAACAAATGATGACTGTCTCCTTCTGATGTCTGTAATAAAATATTTTTATGCTCCCGCCTCTTTCAAAACCTTTTGGTTGCTCTTTTTGGCTGTCCAATGTATTCTAAGCATTCTTTTGTAAAACCACATCTCTGAGGCCTCAAGAAATTGTTTGGCCTGTCTACTGATTGTCCAGGATGCACAGCCATATGTTAAAACTGGATGTATGTAGCACTTCTAGACCAGCTATTAACCAGGATTGAGCGTCTTGTCTGCACCTGACTATTCTTCTTTTTCTGCCTTTCTAAACTTCAATGGAGTATAGGCCCTTAACCAGCTCACCAAAAGTAGTTCTTTCCTTCGCTATCGTATGCAGCTCTCGCATATGCTCTCCATCTGATTAACTTCACTCTGTAACTCCTTTCTCCATGTGTTTTTGTTCTTCCTTTATTTCTAATATCCTGCTGGTTCCAGTACAAAGACATTCTAGTTATTTTATTGTCAGGTTTTCTCAGCGTGTGTCCTATCCAACGCCAGCGTCTTTTGTTTACCTCTTGGTCCACTGGAACCTGTTTAGTTCGCTACCAAAGCTTTATATAGGGATTCCATCATAACATTTAATACCATTTAGTTCCCTCTATTTTGCGCAGGCACCGGTTAATGAATGCTTGTATTTTATTAGTAATTGCTTTTGTTGTTCTACAAGTTTCTGCTCAATACAACAGTACTGATTTGACATTCAAATTAAAAATGTTCGGTTTAGCATTAGTCTGAATTTTTTTTCACCTCCACAAATTTCCTAACTATGAAAGCTGGCAACTGACTGTAGCTGATTAATTTTTCTTCGGTTGAATATGAGTTACCCATAATTTTTATTTAACAAATAATTACGTGTGTAAACTTTAAGTGTGTACATAAGTACAGGTTTGCCGGTGTACCTTTGTGTCTCCTGTCACTAACACCAGTGAATCTCAATGCATTTTGTCTAGTTTTCTTTAAAAAAGAATCACTCTTGGTTTATGATAACACATCGACTTCACTGCACTTGGAACAAGCTCATAAGTGCTCGGTCTCATCCAGAAAAAGTTGAGGAGGTATGTGGATGCTGGTTCTTATTTTGCTAGTTCTTATTTTTGTTAATTGATTAGCTTTTTACATTAGTATAGAAGTGTGTGTGTACATGTCTGCAGATGTGAGTGAATACGGTTGTACACGTCCGGGTAGCTAGTGTTTACTACATACCTTTGTGAGAACTTGTTAGGTTTTCAGCCCCAAACAAACTGTGATTGGCGGTTCATTTATCCTTGTTGACCTCCCATATGCGCTAGTCTATGTTAAAGGGGTGTCAAGTTGTGTTGTGTTGCGTTCGATGACTATATTGTGCGCCGTGTGAGGGGCGAGGTACATATTGTGCTTTAGTCGCTGTTGTGTGCGGCCGGCGACATTGCGTATCTTATAGCCGTCTCGGACTTCAAGTACAGCATGAAATTAGTTCAGCTTTCAGCGTTGACGAGCGACAAGGAGAGCAGCAAAACGGATAATTTAGGGCGTATCTGAAAATGCTAGCAATTCTGAATCGACGGGACGTAGGCTGTACTCTTTCATGGAAAGTAGGCTGAGGCTGTGGGTGAAAGCACCGAAGACGACTATACGTGACACCCCTGCAACATAGACCGCGAGAAAGGTTTAAAAAAAGCATGAATGAAAGATCACTCAGCGTTTGTTTGGGGCGGAAAACGTCATAAGAACCCCTTTGTGTTCATTTTTTTGTTGTTGTCTTCTCCGCAAGTCCTTCCCAAACGGGGTATAGGTCTTCAACCAACTCGCTCCAGTTCATCTCATCTCTTTTTGTGGCATGCAGCCTATTGTAGATTCTACGTCTTCTTATTCATGTGTGTCGTTAATTCTCTTCTTCACTTCGGCGGCTTTATAGATTCCAGTGCGAGAACATTCTAGTTGTATTATTTTCAGATACTCTCATTATGTGCTGTACCCAGAGCCAGCGTATTTTTTCACCTTATCATTCGCCGAATAAATGTCAGTTTTATGCTTATGTAAAAAATATTTACAAAATATAGTAGGTTCCAGAAGTCCTGGAGAGAAATTTAAAAATCTGTAACTCAGTAACCGTTCGGTGTAAGTTGTTGAAATTTGACATACAGTTTGTTAATATTAATGTTATTGTAAGCATTTTTTTTTTTTTAAATGTAAACAAACATTTAGTTTTCATGTTGGCCTTTTTGCGGTATATATTGAGTGAGGGAAACGTTTCAAATTGTACTCGTATCATAGGCGATTCACTTTCAGTTGGTCATCTCAGCATGACTCCCATGAGTTGCGGATTTTTCATTGAGTTGGGAATAGACTATCAAAATAATCACTACGCATCGCTGCACATGGGATGGGCGTGGGGGTCTTGTCGTATATTCAGTGGGGCGCCACCTGAAAAGGTTGAAAACCACTGGCCAAGCCACAGTGCCTGCACGATATGCCTCGTGTCTATGTGCGCGCGTTGTATTATATGTATGCATAAAGTTGTGCTATCATACCCTTGTCCTGGTTATCACTTCGTATATGTTATAGCGCTTGATTGTACATTTATGTGCATGCCTCATTAAGTATTTGTGACACGTCTATGCTTGATTTCTCACCCCCGCAGCCGTAACTATTTCATAACTTATTAACCAGCTATACGGGCATCATAATTGAAGGAATAACAATGTTGAGAGCAACCAAAAGTACAGGGGCTATCACGTTTGCCTGTGGATTTGGTAGCCATATGTTGGAATCACCCTAAGGGGAGGGCGTGCAATTTTGATTTTGGAGGGGGGAGGGAGGGGTTGAGATCTGAAAATGGACTTGTCGAGGGTTTAAGTTATATAAATGGTAAAATGGCACACAAAAAGTTAGCAAACACTGTCCTAGAGGCAGCTATCTGGCTCATTGTACTTTCCATTTTTGTTTTGTCCACTTTCTGCTTTGTGCCGCTAGACGTAGCTGGTTAACAGATGATCGGTTTCCGAGCTAGGGCACGCTCGGTCGCCCGGCATGTTGTGATGCTGTACAGTCCATCTTCTTCTTGGTCGTTTCCTACTTCTTGGTGTTTCTCCTTCTATTGTGTACACAAATATGAGAGACACTGAAAAGACCTTTATACGAAGGGAACAGAAGGGCCCATTCCAGAGATCTCTTCCTGCCTTGACGGCGCGAGGTATTCCAGGAGTAGAGAACAGAAGAAAAGAATATCATGTACAGTCAACCGTTTGAGATGTTGGCTGCATTGGATCTCCAACACCATCTGTCTTTCGCCCTGTATGTACATTGTCTTTCGCGCTGTATGTACATTGGATCTCTAACACCATCTGTCTTTGGCGTTGTATGTACATTGGATCTCTAACACCATCTGTCTTTCGCGTTGTATGTACATTGGATCTCTGTCTTTCGCGCTGTATGTACATTGGATCTCTGGCACCATCTGTCTTCGCGCTGTATGTACATTGGATCTCTACCATCTGTCTTTCGCGCTGTATGTACATTGGATCTCTAGCACCATCCGTCTTTCGCGCTGTATGTACATAGGATCTCTAACACCATTTGTCTTTCGCGCTGTATGTACATTGGATCTCTAACACCATCTGTCTTTCGCGTTGTATGTACATTGGATCTCTAACACCATCTGTCTTTCGCGTTGTATGTACATTGGATCTCTAGCACCATCCGTCTTTCGCGCTGTATGTACATTGGATCTCTAACACCATCTGTCTTTCGCGCTGTGTGCACATTGGATCTCTAACACCATCTGTCTTTCGCGTTGTATGTACACTGGATCTCTAACACCATCTGACTTTCGCGTTGTATGTACATTGGATCTCTAACACCATCTGTCTTTCGCGTTGTATGTACATTCTTTCAGACTGTTGTTTATCACTATGTTAATGTTATTCATCCACCAGTGATGGATTTACGTATACGCTAAAAAAAGTTTCAGTTTAGGGCAACACAATATGCAAGCCAGAAGAAATTCCTTTTTTTTTTTACATGTGCACTTTTCTTATATTTTAATTTTTTTTCCTCATGGATTTTAAATGTAAAAAACAAATATTTAAGTTAACGCTTTTAGAGGACTGTTTTATAAAATTTCAGAGATTTTGCAAACATACTTTGTTTTATTTCATTTAATAATAATTAAACGAAAATATAGTTCCATTATCATTATATTTAAAAAGCGCATACATTTTAAAGGTGTTCTGGGTGAGATCCACGATAACCTCCACAGTCAAACGTTCCATTGATAGCTTGTTTAGACTCGTCTGCTGTCCGCGGGGTCTGGCTTGTCTTGCATTTACGTTTTTTTTTCCTCCAAAAAAGGGAAGGACTGTGACATAGGTTGCAGCACTCTCTAGGGGAGTTGTGGGTTAGACCCAGTTTGTAAATGTTTTTATAGTGTTAAAAGCGCTGGCGTGCTCAAATATACAACACGCGATGTGAACGGATTGCAGAAAACCCCCTTAGCAGTGTGCGAGGGTCGGGTGACTGTCCGACCAATCAGTGGCTTGCTAGTGTGTACCGTTGGGAGAATATCGTGGATCATACCGTTTTCGGAAAATCGCTTATGTAGTTTAAAACGGTGTGATCGCCAGAGCTTTATATAGCTTAGGGAAGTGTTTCCCAACGCGGGGGCGGAGTGCAGTTATGAGGAACAATTTGGGCCGTATTCACGATTTGCGGCCCATCAACACACTTTCTCAGTCTGGTCTGGGTCAGAGGGATGTCACATTGTACTGTTTTCTTCGAAAAGAATCTCTCATGGGACCAAGGGTTTGGGTTAGGGCCAACTATAGAAGTTCTGGGGTCGTTAAAAGCTGTGTCGTCATGTAGTAAAGAGCACGCAATGTCGGCGCTAATGTTATTGGACGCAAGATAACCTGACACCCCTCTGACGTCTGAGAAAGCATGAATGAAAGGTCAGCCAGTGTGTAGATGGGCCAGGGAACGAGAATATGACCACTATTTGATTGTTGTGTGTGTGGGGGGGGGGGGGGGGGGTAAAATGGACCCATAACCAAAGTTTAGGTTACCAAAAGGATGGGGGGGGGGGGGGGGGGGGGCAAAAGAGAATCTTAGAAAGGCTCAGGTGGGGTATTACATAAAAAGGGTCGGGAAACACTGGATTTGGTTCTCATCAAGTCTAAATCTGCCCCTGCCTTCCACTTGTACTCCTGTCTGCCTTCTGCTCATTTGCCTGTAACATTTCCCTCGAGAAATTATTTACAGTACACAAAACAGAAGGCTGTTGACAGACAAGAAGGAAGACATACGCTACACACCAGGGAATGTAAGAATAAAACACTTGTGACTGACAAAAGTTCACGAGGATGATTGGGAATTCATGAAGCTCACAAGAGGTACGGTCTAATCGACAGACAGTCAAAGGGCCAGTTCGGTTTCTGCCACCGTCTTGTTCAGACACGTCTTTTCTTGTTGGATTACACTTGTTCGAGTGTGTATAACTGATAAACATTCTAAAGGAATATACATGCTCCTTATGGAACATATTGTGATGACTTATCTTTAAGGCGGACATAATAAACATGTATATTGTATAAGTATAAACTATAACAGAGAACAATAGCATAATGCGTACTCACAAAATCACTATCAGGCACGGTAGGCGTAACAAATTTAAAATGGAAATATGGCCGTGCAAGAGAAACTATAAAAGGAACGTTCTTAAGATAGGTCATGCCCGGCTCGCTAGCTCAGTTTGTTAAACCTGACTGCGGGGCGACCGGGTGGCGAACTTCTTGTTCTCCCAGTTTTACGGTATCTATCATGGAATCAAGACCGAAGGGTTGCGATATAGACAGAACCATACCGAGCCAAAGGGTTAACAACTCATGGTTTCTGGATATTTGAAAAAAAAAAGGTCATGATTGATATGTTGTATTCATCCATGATATTGAAAGGAATGCACAGCGTAGAGCGTAGTGGATGACTAGGCTGAGTTCACCTCAAACGCACAACATGATGATAATGGTGATGATGATAATGACGCATAGGAGAATTTACAAAAGAACATCTAGAAGGAAGACGAGAGGAAGACCACGAAAGAGATAGATAAATTGTGTAACTGAAACCTGCAAAAAAAAAAAAAAAAAGAACAAATCCATCACTTAAGCCACCTGAGAAGCGCCAGACAAATAAAGGAAACCACGACACTGAGCTACTACCTGGCATCAGCGAGACGACAAATGAAGAGTAAATAAAAAGAAGAAGAAGAAGACGAAGAAGAAGATGAAGAAGAAGAAGAAGAAGAAGAAGAAGAAGGAGAAGAAAAAAAAAGAGAAGAAGAAGAAGAAGAAGAAAAAAAAAAGAAGGAGAAGGAGAAGAAGAAGGAGGAGGAGGAGGAGGGGAAGAAGAAAAAGAAGAAGAAGAAGAAGAAGAAGAAGAAGAAGAAGAAGAAGAAAAAGAAGAAGAAGAAGAAGAAGAAAAAGAAGAAAAAGAAGAAGAAGAAGAAAAAGAAGAAAAAGAAGAAAAAGAAGAAAAAGAAGAAAAAGAAGAAGAAGAAGAAGAAAAAGAAGAAGAAGAAGAAGAAAAAGAAGAAAAAGAAGAAAAAGAAGAAAAAAAAGAAGAAAGAAGAAGAAGAAGAAAAAGAAGAAAAAGAAGAAAAAGAAGAAAAAGAAGAAAAAGAAGAAAAAGAAGAAGAAGAAGAAAAAGAAGAAAAAGAAGAAAAAGAAGAAGAAGAAGAAGAAGAAGAAGAAGAAGAAGAAGAAGAAGAAGAAGAAGAAGAAGAAGAAGAAGAAGAAGAAGAAGAAGAAGAAGAAGAAGAAGAAGAAAAAGAAAAAGAAGACTGTCGTTGAATTCCTTAGCAGCGGATCAGATGGTTTGGAGATGTGTCAAGTCTAACTCAAATGTGCACTACTGAGAGCCTTGTCACTTAGAAACGACACAAGCCGAGAGAGGTGGACCACGCAAATCACGAATAGATGGAATATTTGAGGCTGGTAATACTAGCATCTTTGTAGCACACACCAAGGCTCGCACCTGATACGTCTTCAAAGACTGACACAAAAAGTGAAAACAGTTTTGAGAACAGAAGAAGAATGCCTTATCTTAAAGCCGGTTACACCACAAACAAGCAACCAAAATACCAAACACCCTGTAACGCATTAAGAGAGTATCCGGCAATACATTTAATGAAGTTGTATGGACCGCATGAGCTCGGAGACTCCAATCTGGGTGAGTAAGCGCTCTATTTACTATGTTCAAAAATCTCTTCTATGTGTAGTTAGCTTTTCCAGTTAGCGAAAGGTAACGTAGTCAGTGATTCATTAGGGCTCATGTTTCCATAACCAACAGCTGAGTGATAGGGTGTGAGATGGATAAGACCTGATGGTAGTATGATACTAGATCTATCTATCTATCTATCTATCTATCTATCTATCTATCTATCTATCTATCTATCTATCTATCTATCTATCTATCTATCTATCTATCTATCTATCTATCTATCTATCTATCTATCTATCTATCTATCTATCTATCTATCTATCTATCTATCTATCTATCTATCTATCTATCTATCTATCTATCTATCTATCTATCTATCTATCTATCTATCTATCTATCTATCTATCTATCTATCTATCTATCTATCTATCTATCTATCTATCTATATATCTATCTATCTATCTATCTATCTATCTATCTATCTATCTATCTATCTATCTATCTATCTATCTAATCTATCTATCTATCTATCTATCTATCTATCTATCTATCTATCTATCTATCTATCTATCTATCTATCTATCTATCTATCTATCTATCTATCTATCTATCTATCTATCTATCTATCTATCTATCTATCTATCTATCTATCTATCTATCTATCTATCTATCTATCTATCTATCTATCTATCTATCTATCTATCTATCTATCTATCTATCTATATCTATCTATCTGTCTCTCTGTCTCTCTGTCTCTCTGTCTCTCTATCTCTCTGTCTGTCTGTCTCTGTCGGTCGGTCGGTCGACCGCTTGCAATTTGTTCGTTCTTCCTGCATGTCTATCTCTCCGTCCGTCCATTCTTCCGCCAGTCAGTCGGTTAATTACATATACCTTTTGTTTTTACTCCATATTAGAATATAAGAAACCAAAAATAAACGGTCTTTGCATTCTTTCGTTCTCGGAATTCTCCAAACTCTTCAACTTAAATTAAGTGTGTAACTTTTAACAAGAACAAGATGGATATTACCGGAAACTATTGCAGACCCGGGCAAGCGAATCTTCTCTGTCAGAATCCCAGTACAGAACAATTACAGCTGCAATTGCACTTTAAATGCTGTTTCAAAAACAGGGCTTTTAAACGCACGTAAATTCTTATCGGTTTTAACGTTTTCTTCTTTGGCTTCATCAAATGTAATCTCCCTAGTGTGTTTTCAATAGCACATTGCGTGTTTCTTAAATGAGTGACGGGTATTCTTGTCGCACAGAAATTGTTTCCAGCGAAGTCTGTCAAGTGGTGGATGCATGTCTTTGACGTGGCGCATTGTGTTGGGAATTACTTACGGGATTGGGGGCGGGGCGGGGGGGGGGGGAATGGGGTGAACATGTGGGATCAGGCACTTAAAGTCTTTGCCTGTCCCAAAATTTGTTAAGGCTGAGTGGCTGAGGTCACCTCCACCCCCTTTCCCCCGTCCCCTACAATTTTAAGAAGACTCCTCCTTTCCTGTAGAAAATTTTCAACAGTTTATGTGGCTCCTCTAATCATATATATTTGCTTTATATATATATATATATATATATATATATATATATATATATATATATATATATATATATATATATCTGTGTGTGTGTGTGTGTGTGTGTATATCCGTTTTTTTTTTAATATTATTATTAATGAGGAGTGAAACTAAAAGACATTCATCGGCGTATAATGATCCAGTATGGTGATGCACGCCGGTTTATGTGCGCGATAATAATTTGAAACATGATTAATTATTATCTGCTAATTGGAAAATGAATATAATAAATTATATATATATATACATACATATACATATATATATATATATATATATATATATATATATATATATATATATATATATATATATATATATATATATATAAAGAACGAACATCTGCGACCGGGTCGCCCATTGGTTCGCCGTTAGACGACTTCATCGTCGGCCGGGACAGTATTTAGGTCTGTCTCCTTTGATTGCGTCAACACTGCAAGAATTATCTTTAGAGCTAATTGGTGGCGAGAAATGTTAAGCCCTTTCATCTGGCGCACAAAACCTAGTCACAATTATAACCTAAAGGTCTCCCTTTGTGACAATTTTTCTTCTTCTAAATCAGCGATTGTCAAACTCCAGGTCAGGGCCCTTTTTTTTTTGGGGGGGGGGGGAAGGGGGGGTCACACGATCCTTTCTCAAGGGTAGCATAAGACCATCGGAAAACACATATTCATTGAATCTTCAAATAAGAAGAATTGTTTGGGGGTCGCCACAACATGAGGGAACTGTGTTAAAGGGTCGCCACAACATGAGGGAACTGTGTTAAAGGGTCGCCACAACATGAGGGAACTGTGTTAAAGGGTCGCCACAACATGAGGGAACTGTGTTAAAGGGTCGCCACAACATGAGGGAACTGTGTTAAAAGGTCGTCACAACATGAGAGAACTGTATCAAAGGGTCCCGGCATTAGGAAGGTTGAGAGCCAATGTCCTAAATCTTCAGATGCTATGGTGAACGTTAAGGTAACAGCCAGAAGGAGACACATCGGTCGATCGGTCCTCTTACCCAATAAGGACTGTAGGGTACACCAGGGAAGTATTTCGTGTAACTGTAAACGATGCCTAAATAATAACTTCTCCAGAGGTAGAAGGGCGGCGTCCGTGGCTATCTAGTTGCGAGTCCGACTCGTAATGTCAACGTACCACAATTGAAGCCCACTGCTGGCTGCGTGAATTTTTATCATGGTATTGTGTGTCGCAGGTCGACCCAGCCTAATATGGGTACCAGGATGTGTCTGTCATGGGGAAGTCAAGACACCGGCGTAATGCTGACCATAATACCCACCTAGTGGCGATTTGTCTGTAAAAATATGGGTGTTCTTTCTATGTGCCCGATGCGCCTGAAGGCGTGAAAAGGTATCTTTACGTGTTACTTCGAAAAGGTAAAAGACACCCGAGATACGACTTTGTTTTGTTAAAAAAAATTTAAAACATAAACTATGAATGACAAGAGGGCAATGTCTTATACCGACACAGACCGAGCCAGCGCAGTCAAATCACTTCTCTCACCTTTAAGTGACCCTTTGATCTGTTACTTTGTTATTTTCAAGGTAGTTCGTTGTTCCCATGTTTCATCTTGCAATCGTCACGACCTCTCTTATGTTTCCTCACCTATGTTTATGTTCCAGCATCGTGTAAACATTCAACTCCCTTCTCCTCCGTGAGAACATAGAATAAAATGCTTAACCGGCTGTCGCTGTCTCTCTGGTAGTTCTATATCAGGTAAAGTACTTGCTGGTTTTTGTTAGCGGCTGGTAGAAACATTATAGTTTCCCGGGAGACGGTTGCATTGAAGAGGTAAATCTGCAGTCTAACATTGTCTTTAACCGAACTGATGTCTAAACTTTGGCGTCTCGTCAAAAATCATTCTCCTTACACCCAATTGTGTGTGGTTTCTGTAAGTGCTAGCTCATTCTGCAGACCTTCTTGTGGGGGTTCCGGTGTCCCATTGTGGGGGAAAACATGAATAGATCCACTGCCACCCTTGCAAGCATATCTTAAGAGTCGACTAACTGGAGACTTTCTTCAAAGTCGGTGTCCATCTGCATGAGAGGCAAGGAAACAAGAGGCTACATGCAAATTAGCTAGATCTGTAACACGGATGTACACGCAATACTCATGTTCTGGGAAAAGACTAAATTTCGGAGGTGGACGAACAAACAGGACTTCCCTTCGGAGTTTACAGCTGGTGAACGAGAAAAAGAAGATTTCACAGAGCACACTGGACGATGAGATAATCTTAGGAGAGTTGCCGGTCTGACAAGAAGAGAGAAAAAAAAATAAATCAGGAATTAAGAAATTAGAAGAAGACTAGGACTAGAACAACAAAGAAGATGGTTTGGCCCCCTGACGAGAATGCTCTGGTAGCAAATGAACACAGAGAAAGGGGAAGACCTTGCAAGTGATGGAGCGACCCGATCAGGAGGAAACTAACAGAAATTAGCACGAACATGTACAATGCATTGGAAAAGGCGCACAAAACCTTACAACCCCCCCCCCCCCCCCCACACCCCCCCCCCCACCCCTGAAAAAAAAAAACTCGCTGAGGTAAATGGTGGAAAAGAAGAAGAAGAAGAAGAAGAAGAAGAAGAAGAAGAAGAAGAAGAAGAAGAAGAAGAAGAAGAAGAAGAAGACACAGTTCAAATTAGAAGTAGTAGCTACTTTTCAAATGCTGACTTCCATATTTGCTAGTTTAATCACTTAGATCAGACAGGGCGAGTTGTAGGAACACCATAGAGCAGCCGAGATTATTAGTGCCGTAATAACAGCATTATATCTCCCTGGCGGATTAGTGCTTAAAGAACTACTAATAAGTTCGTTTTTCAAAGGACGGACTAAATCCGTCCATTTGGCTGGCAATCCTAACTAGGGCATAAAGTTTGGACAGGGCTTAAATTACGGACAACCTAACAAAAAATCACGTTGAAGTGTGTATATTGCTCGCTTAGCCACATCACATTGATAACACGTAAAGAATCTTAACACGGCGAACGGGCTCAATAGAACATATCAGACGAAAACAAGAAGCTTCTTTACTCACAGTTACTTCGGCAATTTTGTTTTAAAATGTTTCTTTTCCTGGTCTTATGTCTCAAAATGTCTGTCTAGTGGCTCAAAGAGCCCCTATGCGAATGGAATCAAACAGGAGCAAATCACAGAAACCCCGTTCAACTGTTTAATATAAATATTGAGGTACCATACGTTACGAGCAACACAGTCCGGATTGAGTGTGTAAATCTTTGCTTCTGAATGTAGTGAATTCTCATCCTCTAGATCATCATCAGTCAACGTAAACTTTATAGAACGTCGTTGTCGTCATGGCATGCATGAAAGTCTCCCTATCTCTAGCTAATTCTCCAGCAATATGTGCTTTCTTAGCAGATGCATCATCTTTAGTGTCTTGTATCCACCTACGCGGAAGCTTGCTTCTGCCTTGTTTACGGAAAGGGTACCTTCCGTCACCGTCTTCAGACCATCTTGACGTTTAACATGACCGAAAATACCTCAGCTTCCGGAACAGTGTTGTTTATGAGCCAATTCTCCTCGATGTTTAGATCATATAGAATATCGGATATTTGTGATTAAATTCAGAACTATTATGTTATTATTTCTATTACTCCCTTAAATAACGCATTCACATGGTCCCGACATAGACAATGTATCAGGAGGATGAGACCTCCCCCCCCCCCTTTTCCATGTTTTCTTTGTGTCGGTAACTCTGCTTCTGATTGCCTTGTATATGAACTCTGTACGACATTCCCCGTTCGAGACAAAGTTAATCGTTAATCGAGGGTCCAACATCCAGGCAGACCGGTTGCTCCATAGCTGCTCCGTTCCCTAACTGTGGAAATCACACACAATGTCCTTCACTCTCCCATTTGGAAGAAGAGAGAAAAACTTGCCAGTCCCAGCAAAATTTTAAAATTTACAAAGCAGAGTAAAAGTTCATAAGGCTGCTGTCAGATGTACCAACACTAACGATTCCTCACCATAATTGCAGCCCACTGTTGGCGCAAACGGCAAATCGCCAAAACCCGGCATTTCCACCCGTAAAAAAAGTGCACCCATTTCTGAACGCAATCGGCCTTACCCGCCGTGTTAATGCAATCAACAACATACAGCTGAAACAACAGAAGAAACAAAATTCCATATGAAATCCTTAGCTCACAACGAACTCAGTAGCTGGCGACAAAACCTCCCGGTCCAGAGATGAGGAATTACCTTTATTTAATTAGCAAAACCTAGCTGAAAACAAATTTTCAGAACATCAACGGTCAGCCCGCTATCGGCCATTGTGTTCGGACGTGGAGACAGTATATATTTGGATACACCTTGTTGCTAAGTCGTAAAATCTTCCAAACATCCATAAATAAGTAAATAACATAATTTAGGTCACTTTAGATATAGCCATTTTCTCATAAACAGTTTATTAAAACGGACGTTAAAAATCGCTGTCTCTTATGATTATGTTACTTTCAGAAATAATTTCCGGTCTGTCTTTGACGTAATTCCCCCAACTTGGCGCCGTGTCTGTCTCTTTGACTTTGAACTTCCGTATTGATTTTTATTGTACTTATTTATTATTGAGGCCTTTTCATGTAGTCAAGATATCTTATTTAATTTGTGCAATGTCGCTGTGTCTAGTTTGTTTAGAAACGGAGCGGTGTTTGCCTCATTCAGTAACAGTGAAAGAATAAGGGAATCAAGAATTAACATCAGCGCTCTCGGGACATTCCCACACGGGCTCTGCTTCCTTCCTCTATAGCCAGCTAAGAGTCGACATGGTAAAAGTCCCAGCTGCAACCTGATTAAAAGTTCGCATACCCCCCCCCCCCCCCCCCCCCGCCCCCACACCCAGCGTGGAATATCTCCTAAAACGTCTGCTTACCCTCACTACCACATCAACAACCGAAATTACTCTTTCAGTTTATGAATACTCTGTTCTTTTGCACTGTCCTCTTGATCACAGAGAGCCCAGCGTCCACTTTATCATAAAGTAGCTAACAGTTCATAGGGAAATTGCAGCAAATCTGTCAGCTTTCTTATTACCCTGCACACCTGCATATTCTGGCCACAAAATCCACCATATGCTCTTAATGTGTGTCTTATTAAGTGATGCAAGCCACTCAAAGAGGGCCTGGCCAATCACTACACTCAAAGGAAAGGCAAGACGGACCCATAACCAGATTGTGACTGGTACCATCAGTATTGGAACTCTGCGAAGGCTGCTGAACATGAAGACAAGGTACGCATGGTAATGCCCCGAGTGCTGTGATGTCAATTCTTGACTAACTCAACTCAAAGAGTAGGACGGATTTATATTGTCCAGTCCGACATCAGTACCAAGAAATGAATCATACTTGTATTGGTTCTTCTGATATATTTTACTCTCGTTAACTCTTTGTGACACATCTAGCTGATACATTAACCAACTCTGCCCCAACTGTTACTTTAACTTCTTGTCTCATCGTGGTATTGTTCTGCCTTCTTCAGACTCAATGACAGTGATTAGACTATGTAACAATGATTTAGGATAGGCTGAGCTGAAGTGATACCTTATGGGACTGAACGAGTTAAAGCGAGAGGATTGACTTCATTGCCCCAGATTTTCTTCCACATGGTCACTATCTCCCTCAGCAGACAGGGCTGTTTTAGCCAGGAGCCTAGTAAAAAGAATGGAACTTGGTTGCTGGAGGGACTATCCCCTGGGATCTTTGAAAAACTTGTACTGGCGAAGACAACGACGAAATGTGTTTTCGATTTTGCTTAGTATTTTTATTTTTTACTTTCATGATAGAAGCAATAACTGCTTACTAAACAGACTTAATTAAGCAAAACGATCATGCAGAAACCTTCTGCATCTTTGTTCTCCTTCTGTTTTATATATCTTAATGAAGCATAGGCCCTCAACCAACCCACGACTAGCCTTTCTTTCATTTGCTATCTAGTCGGCTCACTCTGTGTCAACTTCTTCTTGCTCGCTTCTGATTATGTTTGTACGTTGCGCATTCCTCTGTGCTTATGGTTTCCAGTGCAAAGGCTTTATATTAGCAGATATCCATAGTGTGTAGCCCATACCAGATAATATATGTAGATGGTGGCGGAGGAGGGGGTGATGGGGGGGGGGGGGGTGGGTCGCAGCCGACGACGTCCTGGACCTATCAAGGAGGTTATACAGATACAACAGTAATAGTCCAGAGGTAGACCACAACAGAATATGGATCGCTGAAGTATCAGAGACACTGGAAAGGACTTTGTACGAAGCGCACAGAAAGACCAGTTTCGGAGATCTCATCTTGTCCTGACGCCGCGAGGCATTTCATAATGAAATTCATAATCTCTTCAGATCACTACTTATTACTGTCATCGTGAGGGCTTATTGACTGCGATAAGTGAACCATGTGTAAGACAGTGGCATACAGTAGAGAGATTTACGTTGCCTGCATACAAGCGTTGAATGGGAGTGGGCCACTGGAAAAAGAAGGCCACCCAGAGAGATGGATGGAGGTTGGCGATATTTGCAGTAGTGAACCTCAAGGTGGTGGAGTGGTAGAGGAGGAAGGGAAGGATTATGAGGAGAAGGTAAATCAAAGGATCCTTTTCGCATGAATACCAATGGGTCGTCCTTACTATCCCTAAACATTTGCTAGTACCCATTGTTTGCTAATTCGACATGGAAGCCAAGGTAAATTTTCGTCTCTTCTAAATCAGCCCACTCTGGATTCGAATCCATGACTTTCGAACCGTAAACGAACGCCTAGCCACAATGCTACCGCGGTAACCTAGGCGGTGTTATTCAGTGTAAATTAGGCAAGCAGACTTAAACGGTTAGGTATAAAGACTGGTACTTTTATCAGCCTAGTTTACTCTGCTTTATCTGAAGAGCCAGTTGTCTCACGTCTAAACTCGAGGTAGCAGTTCCAGCCCTGCCTACTTCAGAAAATTATCTGTTAGCCTGCATGACCACTTGACAAATACTTAACCCAGGCTGGCATCCATGAGCGCCGAAAGCCGGTACTCGGACTCCTTGTACACCTCTTCTTCCCTCCAATAATTCTAAGAGACTTCATGGTTCCAGCTTTGTGTGGACGTTTTCTGCTTAGCTTTTTTTTTTCGAGCTATTTTTTCCAGCTTTTATTCCCAGGTGTTACTTTTTCTATAGGGTGTTACTTGAGTCCCTCCAGCCACCATGATGTAGCAGCTAGACGGGTATCCGCGAAACCGACCATCGTGTGTTCAGATGCTGACAGATCCGGACTTTTCCAAGTGACCTTGGCTCCCAGGTCGACCCAACCTTAAATGGTTATCAGGCATGTTTATGTTTATTCGACGGATCAACATCATGTCACACGGGTGTAACCTACGAGTGCTTAGTTCTACTTCTAACTCAAGCCTGCATCTGAAGTATCTCACACAGTGCACGAACTGCGTTGCACCGGCGAGGATCCTCAAATACTTTGGGTAGATTTTAAACTCCAAATTTTGCCTGGGCAGCGCTGTTAGGCTACTCTTTTCGATAGCCAACTGCCAGGGGATTTTTTTTACATGCGTAAGAACACACGCGGGCGTCCGATCTTACTACCCAGAGACCAGGGGCAATTACTAGAAGTTTACGTAAAAACATCACAGCCTTCACCGCGGCTTGAACCCGGAACCTCCAGCACTCGAGGCGGACACTTCCTTTAGACCACACAGCACCCTTACCAGGCAGAGGTCAAGGGAGTAGAGGCGGCCCGTGTGATGTTGTCTACATCCCCCACCGAGTGTCATATCTAGCCCTAATTGCCCAATGCACCCACAGCCGTGGAAAAAAGGTCGTTTACCTCACATTAGTCTCCTCCACAGTCAAAGTTTTTGAATAATTGCCTACTGCATCATGAGAGGTCATGAGAGTTCATGAGAGGATGAGAGTTGTGTAGTATGAAATATTCAGTCACCGTGTAGGGACTTACGGAAGACGCTATATATAAAAAATATTTATTGTATAAAAATTAGTTTTATGATTGCTCACTTAAACAAGGCTAAAGCTGGTTGAGATAAGACAATTATATAAACAAGAGGGGGAACCAATGAGGGTGTAGACACATTACATACAATAAACAAACAGATACTGCATTTGTCGGGAGTCGCTGTGGCGGAGCGGCTAGACGCTCGCCGCGGTTCGGAAGGTCGTTGATTAGCTCCCTGGCGGAGCCGGACTATTTTCAAAAATGACCTTGGCTCCCAGGTCGACCTAGCCTTTAGTGGGTACCGGGTGCAGTCCCGGGAAGTAAAGGCGACCGGCGTGATGCTGACCACATCACCTATCTTGTGCCGATTGATCTATAAAAATATAGGTCCTGCCATATATGTCCTATATGCCTAAAAGGTGGGGAAAAGAGTCCCCTACTTTATACAGCTCGAAAGCTGAAATATTTTGGTCATTTCAAGCGCCACGACGGATTGGAAAACATTATAGCAGAAGGCATGGTACCGGGAAGGAGGGGCACGGGCCGACCGACACGAAGATGGGTACAGGATATAAGTGGCTCCTTGAGTATGAAAGTACATGAGGCGGGAGAGCTGGCAAGAGACCGAGTTTCTTACAGGCAGAATGTAATGAGAGCGACCTTCTGCAAAAGACCTGCTACATGATGATGATGATGACTTTACATAGCAAGAAGTAGAAAGATAAAAGGACACACTATACAGCATAACAATCTAAAGCTCTAGTTACTGTACCAGGAGTGGAACCTGTCAATTCCAGAGCGTTTGTGTGCCTCGCTGTGGAAAGGCAGCTGAGGCGCCCCCCCTCCCTCCTGCAATGTTTTCTTAGTCTCTGCGCCCCTGCTGCGACTGACAGGTAAACATCATGTGCGCTGATATTTACCCGCCCATATACTCGTTAATTAAGGATTATCATCGGCATTTACAGTCTCATATTGCATCGTTGTACTTACAGCTAGCTACTTTTTGGTTACTTACGTTGGCGGTAAGTCCGGTAAGTACTGCTAATCTTAGAACAAAATATGTAATTGTTATTGAAAGCTCACGCTACCAGGTGAGTACATATAAACGTAGATAAAGGTAAAGGTAAAGTCGGGATATGTGAACCAGCGTCATTTCACACGGTTATAAACCATAAGTTCTCTGTAAGGACAGCTGATAAGAAACTCTCCGTTTGTGTCGCCGTCCGCAGGCAACTCCGTAGCTACAGCGATGTTCCTCCATTTACCCCAGAGTATTAACTATTAACTCTGGTACCCATTTCGTAGAGGCTGGATGAGCCTCGGGAACCGTCCGGTTTTGAACAACGGCCGTAGACTGCAGTTATGTTGCAGCTGGATTTGAAAGCGAGTTTCATATTGACTGCGCTAACGCGGCCCCTTAAATAAACTTAGATCTGAATACGCAACTGAATAACAACGTTTTCTACTCAGTGACTACTGCCAAATCTAGAACAAAATATGTAACTATGCTACCCTGCCAGTACGGCTACACTTAGAACTGAATGTACCTTTGACTGGAAACGTATGTTACTTGGCGAATACAGCTTAACTTAGAACGCAATATGTATAACAATCTGTCCTATTGCCGTCTGTGGCATAGGTGTTAGGAATGCGCTTCATAATTCTAAAATACTTTGGTTGATTCAACTGCTGACGATTTGGCGGCACAGCGCATGAAGTTAATTTCCAAAGGGGAATGGCGCGCCGTTTCGTTAGGGGCAATGCTAAACTATATTATATTTTTTGCGCCGTCTCCACAAAAAAGGTTGGCCACAATGTACCACTGTTGTCTTTGGGAATTTTACACAGTGAGACCCAATCTCTTCTACGGTGTGACTCTCGTACCATTTTTTGAAAAACACGAAAGAGATTTGATTTTTGTTTAATAACTTGGCATGTTGGGAAAGAATTGTAGAAATGGAGGATAATGAAATTGAAAGCGGCATTCGATGACCGCAAAGCCACGAAGCGTCACTACTAATGGCAAACTGACTTTCACCTTTCCGACATTCCTGATGATAGTGTTGTACTGCGCTACGAGGAGTCAGTTTTAAAAAGGACAGGAAATTATCAGAAAGAGATAAAAAAGGAGGTAAGAAAAAAACCAAATAGTTTATGTCAGCTTTACAAAATCAATTACAATTACCAAACTTTGTAGCGATTAGCCTTTATCAACAAACAAAGACAACACAGTACACACACACACAAAAAAAAAAATACACACCAACTATGAAAGGACTACATTTGACTATTATGTACTATAGCTCGTTCAACAACTCATAGAGACATTTGCAAGCCATTTCCTCCAAAACTGCCTGTTAGATCGCAACGATTTTTTGCACACAGCCCTAGAATATCCATGACGTGATAAAAATATTTTTTTTTCAGTTAAGTTTATGAGTTGTTGAACGAACTATAAATAAATAAATAAATGATACTGATCTGGGTCCTTGGTGAAGACTTCGAGAGGAAAAAGTGGATAGGTCCTGACCTATATATCGCCAGAGCGTGTAGGTCATGGTCAGTATACGCGGGTAGAGGGAGGAGTTGACGCCAGTAATACTGAAAGATGGAGGCATGGTTCTCACAGCTTTTAGCAATGGTGACAGGTCGGCTCTGTGGCTAAGTCGATGCGAACGCTTCGTAATGCCAGGGCGCTGGGTTCGATCCCAGCTGGGGGCCATGCGGCTTGCGTTGGTTTCGACAGTGGTACCAGGGGGCCGACCGTTCAGCGAGCAATGTCAAACTACTGGACGTAAATTTGCCTAGAGAACCCACACAACAGCCAGGGGCTGCTGGGGTTGGTTCTGCAACGTCATGTAAAGGATACGCAACTAACCTTGAGTGTGACAGCAAGACCCGCCCGCGTTAAGAAAAGTCTTCCACAGTTATAGCATGAGATTTAAGGACCGATGTTGTCAACATTTGTGTATAATCTGTTTTTTCTCTGACTGTCAGCCCCTATCCTTTCTGCAATCATTTCGTCCTTTATTCTTAATCCCTTCCTGATGTGCCCCCTTGACACCACACGGTCTATGACATTTTGTTCCTTCGAGCCCACCTCAGTACCTTTATCATTCATGTACCGTTTGCACTCATCAGTGGCAAACTGCTACCTAGTAAAACCGCAGATCAGTCAGAAAACGCCGGGGTTGGTTCTACTATGTCATTTAAAGGATACTTCGTTTTTTTCTAGTGCACTGGCTCTAAACTCTAAACAGAACTTTCTGGTTGTTCGTTCACTTTTGGACTTTGTCGTATTTCTGTACTTGTTTCCGTGCACATCCATTTTACCGAACAAGCTTTTTTGTATGCAGACTGTTGTTTTCCAAAATGATGCACTACTTTATTTATTAGCGCATATTCCGAACAAACTTTTTTGTATGCAGACTGTTGTTTTCCAAAATGGATGCACTACTTTATTTATTAGCGCATATTCTTATAATTATTGTATGCTCCATGATCGACTAAGGCTAAAATCGGTACCAAGATATGGCCTGGTAAGTAAAGTGGCTGACGTGTTTTGACCACTTAACCCGTCGAGTACCGGTTTGTCTATAAAATATGACTCTAGACAAAATAAATACACATGTCACGGAACAAGTTTTTTGTGTGTCTACTTTGTCTATCGCTCCCAATGAATGCATTTTCTTAACCTGCAGGAAAGAAAACTACATGCCCTAAATATAATATTTACGACAGTTACATTTTCCGCAGAGTATAGATAACAGTAGTGTAGTTTATGCATATATTATAAAATATACATCTCAACAAACATTTCGTTCACCAAAGGAAGAGTATTTCACGGATTTATGCCATCAGAGAAGCTGACCAAGGTAACTACAGTTGTGATACATAACGGATCGGAATATTCTGACAATTTGTGAATCGCTGAAGGAAAGCTGACCACAATGACAGTAACAACTGCAAACGCAACTGTGTCCAGCAGATCAGACAGGTTGTCCGTGAGTCCCGGTCGTGGTCGCAGATCTGTGCACGATGAAGACGAGGAGATCCTGGAGATTACTGAGAAGCATGGAGCCCTGTACAACGCCATCCCCTGCATGCCTCTACCTGTGGCCATCCTCTTCTGTATTTTCAACATAGTCGTGCCTGGTTTAGGTAAGTTCAGTGTTGCAAACCTCTTTCTGTCTTTCCAGTCCATACTGTTCTATCGTTAAACAAACGTTAGTCTCTCCAAACAACGGCATTGCGAGAAACCTCCGTAAGCCTGTGGCATGGTAACGTGGCTCAAGACTTTGTCTTCTCGGCACCTCTCAATGTCTCTCTGCCTCCTGCTTTTTTCCTGCGTGATGCCCGGCTGCGTCTTCTCGACGTCTTTGTGAAAAGTTCCTAGAATTCACCTTAAAAACGCATTGCATGTGTATTTAGAGGTCGCGCGTGCGCGCACATACACACACAGGCACACACATAAACGCGTTCACAGAAACTACACTTTGCTAAATTAATTTCTCAAAAATTCCTTCTGGCAAAACCAGCTCTTGCGCAACTTAAGATAATTAATACACTAGCCTTCAATAAAGCAGAAATCTCACTGATAATTAAAAACCCTGCTGGGGAGACATCTTTGAAGGTAGACAAGCAAGATATATACAGCTGTACAAGTGGGAGTTATAACACGAAGAGATTGATGATCGACAGTAGTAATGTTTAGTATCGACTAGAACCTAGGTTGTTGCCAATCCATAGCAACGAAACGTTATCGTGAAGGTGGGTCCCAGGTGTTTGTACACACACACACACACACACACACACACACACACACACACACACACACACACACACACACACACACACACACTACCCACCCACCCACAGAACTGATGTACCCACATCCACGTAAACAGGTAACTCTCATAGTATTTAGAGCATTGTTCCTTGCAGCTGAAGTGTCTATTCACCTGTACGCGTAAAAATCAGAACTTTTATGCCAGTAAAAAAGGTGCGGGTACGCACAAAAAAAAATGTCTGAAAAAAAGGTACCCGTATTCACTACAACGTGTCTATTACAGTGGTACTTAGATTTTAACTCACTCCAAAGAAAGAAAATCCTGGAGTATCCGGGAAAGTCCAATATTGTAGGGGTGTTATGGGTTGGGGATAGGGTTAGGGTTAGTCGGTGTCTGTGTGGTGGTCTGGGCTGACAAAAGATCAGTTTCATTTTCGTGGAGGGGCATGCAGGCGTTGTCTTTCTATTGTCCCACCAGATTATAGCTTCAGTATTCATTTATCTCATGACACCCGTGGAATACTGGGCTTTCCCGGGAACTTCCAGATTTCCTTTGTTTGCCGTGAATTAAATTTAAAATACCATTACAGTAAGGCTTAAAAATGATACGTACAATTAGGCTCTAGTAGGACGTTTCGCCTAAAAAAAACCTGGCAGTACAAAATATGTTGTGACTAAACCACTCGTTTTAAGACACAGGGCTTATATCTAATTATCATTACTGTATGCAGCTTGTACATACTGGGGGATTTTAATGGAAGAATTGCAGAGCACAGGATGCCATGGAGGAGATACCTGGGACCTTTCAGCGATACAACAACTAAATGTAAATGTAACGGTGAACAACTGTTCAATCTATGTGCAGATCAGGACTTGATTATCAGTAACAACCTTTATCAACATGGACAAAGTCAGATATTATCAATGTACAGATGGAACAACCTAAATCAGGCATCACATATTGATTATATATTCAAAAGAAGGAGGGAGTGATGGAAAATATATTAATCTAAGGCCATCCCAAATGCACTAATAGATTCCGACCATAGACCAGTGGTACTTTTGCTTCATAAACCAGCGTCAACACTCGCTAGAATCAACTCAGCAAGCTCCCCGTCTGGGTTCCAGGGCCCTATTATAGGGAAAACAAGAATAGACCCACTGCCTACCCAAAAGCATGTCGTAAGAGTCTACTAATTGGGAGCTTCCATCGAAGTCGGAGTGCATCTGCCTGAGAGGCAAGGAACCAGCAGTCTGCACACAAATGAGTCAGATCTGTAAAACGGATGCACACGCAACACTCAGGTTTTGGAACAGGGCTGCTGTCCAGAAGTGGACGTACAACCAGAACTTTCCTCCAGAGTTTACAGCTGGTGACCGCGAAGAAGAAGAGAAGAACTCAGCAAGCATAGGTAATAAATATTGTGAAATTAAAAGGTAAAGAGGTTGCGGAGGAAAAAGAACAGTTAGAATCGCCTTTAACACCCTTACAAAAGCACACACACACACACACACACACACACACACACACACACACACACACACACACAAAACACAGAAGATGAGTGGCAGTCTTTTAAAACCTACATCAGGGGGCTGCGTGGTCGTGAGGCATGAAGTCCGCTTCGAGTGCTAGAGGTTCCGGGCTCAATCCCCGGTAAGGGCTGGGATTTTTCACGTGGTCTTGGACTTCTAGTATTTCCTCTGGACTCTGGGTAGTGCATTGTTGCGCACGTAAAAAATCCATTGGCAGTTTGAAATCGAAAAGAGTAGCCTAACAGTGCTGCCCGGCAAAAATTTAGAGTTAAAAATCTACCCAAAGTATTTTAGGATCCGCGCCGGTGCTACAGAGCCTGTGCACTGTGCTGATCTTCTTCAGACTCAGACTTGAGTTAGAAGAAGACCGGAGTACTTATGGGTTACTTCTCGTGTGCCATTATGTTTATCCGTTGTTCAAACTTCAAACTTTAATCTTTAAAACCTGCAACGTGAACCGCGGTGAATGTTTGCAACAATGACAGCACTGATGCTTATAGAAACACTACACATCGCGGCCGCAGGATCTCCAGCGGTGAGACTATCGTACCACTTCGAATGATAACACGAAAGAAAAACACACGTGCGCGCGCACACACACACAGACACACCCACCCACCCACCCACCCACCCATCAAGGATCTCATGTTCACCTTCCATGTCCTTAATTGTCGCTTCAACGTGGGTTCCGTTCAAAATTATTTGATCATGACACTAGATGACATGCAACTAAAGCCTAGTATGCTACTTATAAGCTGCCCTCGAGGTCAAGATGGGAGACATAGCCAACCAACAGTACGTCCCATAAGTCGTGCTTAACTTTCAAAATATGTAACCCAGTAACCGTTCGGTGTGAGCTGTTGAAATTCTCCATGCAACATGTAAATAATCATGCCCTTGTCGAAAAAAAAAATATAATAAACAAACATCTATTTCTCATTTTTCCCTAACTGCAGTATGTGAAAGAAAATTAAACAGAAGCCAACCCAAAGCAAACAGTCAGAATACTTACAGTTAAAAGAGTACGGGGACATTTTCAAAACACCAAACTGCACTCGTTTCTTAGGCGTTTCACACTTCCTGTGGTCATATACAGCATTAGTCTCTTGTGAAATACGGATTTTTTTTATTGTATGTTGACTAGGCCGTCAAAATAATCTACACGCATCGCTGCAAATGTTAGTTCATTTCTGAACAGTCTCCAATCTGTGCCAATTACTGCATATTCTATTTCCTAGGAGTACAGAAATGATTGTAAGAAATTTTCTGCTTTAAAAAGCAGCAGCACCTGTGTAATTGTGAATTGTAACATCATAAGTACATGGGAATTCAAATCAACATGCAAAAAAAAAAAAAAAAAAAAAACTAATTGATCCCCACATGAGTTTTCTAAATATTTCTTAAAGTGTGAACACACGAGTTTTGAAACACACTATAGTATAGAAATGTTCGGCAGAAGTAGCTATTACTACAAAGGACTGAGCACCCACGGCAATGCCCAGGATTTAGAAACGTTAATGATAATAACATCCCATCAAAGATGCAAACAGCGGGGAATGGAGAGTAAGAAGCAACAACGAAATTGATATAATTCATAATCTGTTTTAATCACCATTGATCACAAGCATCATGAGAGCTAATGGACTGTAATGGTTGGAGCATATTAAAAGAATGTCAGTTGACAGAGAAGTAAAAACTATACACGAGGGAGATGAATGGTCGTAGACCACGAGGCAGATCAAGAAGACTTTGTAGAGATAATATCCAGACAGACCTGCAAACATCTGGTGTCACCAACTGGAAAGAGAAGGCCAACCAGAGAGATGTATTGATTCCAGTGAAATCTGCAACAATGAACCTCTAGGGCTCAAAATGCTGAAGAAGAAGAAGAAGAAGAAGGTAATAACATAACGACATAACATGATAAAAGATCACCCCTTAGTTTAATATATGTTGTCTTTAATTGACCATTCCCATACACAATTCAAAATGACGACTTTGACAGCATCGCCTCAGCGACAACACAAAAAGACAAACTTCTTAACCTTATCTCGTAATCGCAAACAAGTCAGGGCAAAAGGCTAGCTCATTACGATGCATTTCAATCATAGAGAAAGTTGATTTTATGCCATATATTTTGTTTTCTCTCTCTCTCTCTCTCTCTCTCTCTCTCTCTCTCTCTCTCTCTCTCTCTCTCTCTCTCTCTCTGCCTCACTTACTTATTCCATCTCTCTCCTCTCTCTATCTCGCTTTCTCTTGTACACGTACATTCAATTTTTATCTACACATGTATTTAATAAAAGAAATTACACTTATAAAGACAATTCTGAGTTTAAAAAAAAAAACGAAATTATGCAATCTATCTGACGAGATTACTCATCCGTCCACTTTTACACCACCTTTCTTCTTTCCAACATCCTCCTAATATATCATCCTCCTTCTCCTCCTTGTTTGCTTCCTCCTTTATGTTCCTCCTCTTCTGTTGCTCCTGTCTGCCGCTTGCCACTTTCACCCCACTACCACGCCAACCCCCCTCTCTTTTCCAAACCATCTTCCATGGACCAATGTAGTGGTACCTAGGTTAGTGTTTTATACCCGCTTACGCGATAATTATGTACAGCCAACTCCCGTAGGACCGCTTTGCTATACTGGGGTACAAGTTAGTTAATCGACAGATTATCCTTATTAAACTTCGGTTACGTCGATAAGCGCTCGGATCCCATCTTCAGTATATTTCTCAGCGTGTGGCTACTGGTAACACCAGTTCCGTGTTGGTTTACTGTTCTTTTATGACTACCTGTTTATTGTTCATGTTTTGCGTCAACTCTTTTGATCTGAAGTTCTTGTAGTCTTTTGAGTGTTGCCGATACAACATCGTCTCATGAATCATCTTCTCGCCCTGCCTCTTTGAGAGCATTGAGAATGTTAGCCCGGTCTATTGCTTTTCCTGGACCTACCCTGGCCCTACCAGTCCACTTGGTAATTCCCTCTTACCTTAAAGTGTCCTGGCACAAAAATAAACCCAATTTCTATCAGACGAGATTTTTCTTCAATTCTATCCTGTCTCTATCTTCTTAAACATGCTCATGGAATCGCTTAGAATACACGCATAGGAAAAATGCTGTGGCTCTAGCAACTGAGGTGCAAACGATGTGGGAAACGGAAAGAATACTGTGGTAGAATTCCATGAGCAGAAAAGTAGCAGATCGCTTGTGAAGATGTTATGTGACAACAGCTACACGATGAGAATTTAGTTAGACTGGAGCTCAGGCAAATTCTGGCAGTACCGAATTAAGTAATTACAAAGACTTTTCTCCCACACTAGTAACAATATACTTCTTCTTTAGGACTGTGTTGTTTAGTTTTCCTTCTCCACTCAGACCAGATATAAACAATATGGAAGCACGAATGCTGACTTTAGATAGAACGATGAAATGTGGGTGACCATGGAATCTGGCCAATACTCTGCATTCAGAGGGACAAAATTGATGAACATATAATCAACCTGTTACTGGCACCTCTAATGAGTTGGAACTTATCCCTGGCTGCTGAAGATATGCACAGATTGCTTGTGGGAATGTCCCGAATGATTTGATGTCACTTCTGGACTCAACCTAACTCACCTAAAGCCAGAAACGTGCAAGCTAGGTCCTGAGACTACATATTTGGGTGTAAGCAGGTCATGATATAATCGAAATACACATGGGCTTGCTAAAATTAGATCAGTATTGGTAATGTTTTCCCCCAGACATTTCAAATACTGCTTGAGTGGATGGGTGTGGGGGACACGCTATTTCAGTTCCCAGGAAGAGATGGTGTACTTAATATCTCTAGGGCAGCCTAATGTCTTGAAATAAGATTATAAAAGAAACACAATCCTCGGTAACAAATGATTGTCTAGACAAGTCTTTTCCATTTAGTAGTCAGCAAACCCGGTCGGTCGGCTAACAAACTCAAAGGGCCCGTATATCCTGTGAAAATTAATATCCTCCGAATTAGAATACAGTGCTTTGTGTGATTCTGATATTTTTAAATTATAATAATTTCTTCATTGAATAAAAGAATGAATGAATACTGAATTGACATCCCTGCGCTCCAGACGTTCACACACGTGCTCCGTCTGCTTCTAGATTAGCCAACGACGAGTCAGTATACTAATAGTACCTGTTGCAACCTGATTAAAAGTCTGCATTGTTGACTATCTTCCAGACCCCGTCGCTCCCTATCGCTGAATTAGTCTATCAATGGTATGTTCTGTCGCACTGTCCACTTGATCCCGGAGAGCCTTCAACACTTCCGTTTTATCATAACGTAGCTCACCGCCCATAGGAGCGGCATCAGCCAGTCTGTCAGTAAGCTTCTGTTAGTTCTTCTGTTAGGTCTTCACTGAATGTTTCCAAGCAGCAGTTTTCAATTCTTCCCAGGAGTTAGTCTGATGTTTCCTGAAACAGTTTCCAATTTGCTTTTCGAAAATCCCAAAGAGTCCTCTACTAAAAACATGATTCTGAGAATATCTTTTACAAAGAAGAGGAGAAATACTGACATCTTGAAAGATCTATACACCAAGGAAGACTGGCTAATAAACAGCATCCTGTCTCGGAAGCTGAAATATTTTGGTCATATCAAGCGGCAGGACGGATTGGAAAAAAATAGCAGAAGGCATGGTACCGGGAAGGAATAGCAGGGGCCGACCAACACGAAGCTGGGCACAGGATATAAGTGACTCCCTGAGTATGAAAGTACATGAGGCGGGGAGATCGAGTTTCTTTTAGGCACACCGTGATGAGAGCGACGTTCTGCAAAGGACCTGCTACATGAAGATGATGATGATGACTTACAGTTGTAAGTATTGGTTTGTGGTCACTTCCTGTGTCGTCCAGGACGTGGGGATAGTTTGCTTCTGCTCAGTCGGATGAGGAGATGGCCAGATCAGGTCGGCTGAGAGATAGGTGTATCCCGTGTAATAGTGTTGGTGTGGACTCTGTGTCATTCAGCACTGACAGGTTAGTAGTTTCACAAGTATCCTCGATGTATTTCCCTGTGCTATTGTAGTCAGGATAACCCCTACGTGGCGATTGTCCGTTGAAGTCACTAACAAGAGGTATTTGAGATATTGTATCTTAAATAGTACGTGTATATTGCAGGTTGTCTGAGGTGGACTGTGCACGCTGTACACCATATATTTGCTTCCATTGTGCCAGATAATTTTTTTGTTGTACATCTGTAGGTATACCGAATGAAGTCGTCCCCTTGTGGGACGCAATTTTTGGTTATTTTGAAGCCCCGCCCTGGCTTTTGCCAGGGGCCCTGAACAAGCCGGACAAAAAATATGACTAAGCCATAGATATGGCCTTACGGCTGAAAGGGGTTTCTGGGTCTTCTCCACTTGTGATCCTCATCCGCATGGTGGCACTTTGTGTCACCGGGTGTTTATCGCTTTAGTGATGTCCTGGTGGGGTACAACTACCTACCTTCCTGAAGGGTGAGATGCCGATAGCATTGTTATATCTCCTTCTATGTTATTTCTGATACATGTCACTATACCCCGGCAGCCATAACACTTGCAGGCACAACTAGTGAATGCCGTGAGATTCATGAATCTTTATGCAGGGTTTCTTGTAGGATGGTCACGTGTACCCTGCGGTTGTTTAGCAAGCTGGCAAGCTTAAGCTTCTTGTTTCTTTTTTTCTCAGATGTTCAGCTGCAGAATATTAAGCATCTGTGCATTTTTAGCTGTGCGATCTGGTTTCTATTTGCTCTCCCTCCCACTCTTCCTCCTCCTGGGGTATCTGATTTTCCTATTTGTTTTTCCAGCAGCTTCTTCCATTCTTCTGGGACTGTTTCCTCTTCCCATATTTAAAAAAAAAAAAAAATTGTTCTAGTACTTTTTGGATAGTTGTCACATTTGCTTCTATTTTTGCTATAACATTATCACCAGCCGCCGTCTTGTTATTTGCTAGGGAATGTAATGTCTTTCTGATTTCCGTCACATTAACCTGCCCATGTATAAACTTCATGATTTTTAATACGTTCTTTGATTTGCATGTCTTGGTAGCGATTTGCATCACATGGTTTGATTTAGACGAAGGATCGACGTAATGGCACAAGGGTAGTAATCCCCTAAGTTGTCCGTTCTACTTCTGACTCAAGCCTGAGTCCAAAGAGTCTCAGTGCAGTGCACGAACTCCCTAGCACCGGCGAGGATTCTGAAAATACTTTAGGCAGACTTTTTACTCAAAATTGTGCCTGGGCAGCGCCGTTAACCTGTTTTTTTTTTTTTTGTAATCCAAGTGCCAAGGGATTTTCTTTTACGTTAGCAACAATACACAATACTACCCAGAGAAGCGAAGAAACTTCCAGAAGTACTGAAACGTTACCATTATTAAATTCTTTGAAAATCCAAGACTGAGTGGTTTTGCCATTTAATGAAAATGAATCCAATGATAACAGCAGCGATAGCCATACCTCGAGACCACTTAGCCTCCCCCCCCCCCATTTCCCCCTTCCCCCGCACACATCCGTTATGCAGATTTACCATATCTATCTGTATGCAGGCTGTCGGTTCCTCACTTCTTAGGCAGATGCACTCCGACTTTAAAGGAAGCACCCGTAATTGTAATGAAGTATAGGCAGAAAGGGGTTAAATGAACAAGCATACATTTCAGACCACCACACGGCGTACTAATCCATCACTGTGTGAAATGACAGAATGGGTGATTAGAAAGCCATGGCCTAGCCAGCTATGCAGAACACACCGCCATGACATCTGACAGTGAGGGATGAAACATTCGACGAGTGCCCGTGAGCTGTGACCAGCTGACGAGATACGTTCATCCAAACGTGACCACCAAGGACAGGTGACAGGGAAGTGATTAAGATGGTACGCCAGGAGGAGCGGGAAAGCGGTGGAATAAAGTTAGCCCCGGGACCGCTTGAGAGGGGAGTTAGTCCCGGAACCGCTGGAGAGGACAGTTAGCCCCGGAACCGCTGGAGAAGGGAGTTAGGGCTAGACCGCTAGAAAGACCGGTTAGGAGAAAACTAGTGCTTTACTTCGTTTAGAAGGTATATATTAAACTTGGAGTTTAGCCAGAACAGTGGTTAAGGAACTCGTAGAGGCATACGAATAGCCAGTAATAAGGAGTGTTCATATACTATTGCGTAATGAATTTATGAAATGTGTGTGACGAGAATATTATGAATAAACCAGCTCTTATGTAATTGATTACATCACGGGCCTTGTTCTTGAGTACGATTGAAGAGAGATACGAACCATATTCATTCCACTTGGCCGACTTAGGCACATCTATTTCTTGGGGGATGTATAGGCACAACTGTGCCACATAATTACTCGACGTTTGGGACATGCTTGTTATGGGACGGTGGGTATGTCTCCCCCCTTAACCTTTCCAAGCAAAATGGGACCCGCCATCAACATGGAAAATAGACTAATTAAACGTTCTTTTTCTTTTCTTCTGTTCACTGGCTGTAAACTCTAAGGGACATTTCTGGTTGTTCGTCCACCTCTGGACTTGAGTCTTATTCCAGAACCTGAGCTTTGCATGTACAGATCTGACTTTTTGTATGCAGAATGCTGGTTCCTTGTCTCTCGGGCAGATGCACTCCGACTTAGAAGGAAGCCCCCAGTTAGTCGACTCTTACGACATGCCTGTTGCGGATTCAGTGAATCTGTTCTTTCTTCCCCCACAAAGGGGCCCCGGAACTCACACTTAGAGAATGGTTTTTTAATATCGAATTTCTTGGACCGAAAGGTGCGGATATCGCAGTCTACTTGCAGTCCACTACAATGCGCGTCTACTGCTTTTTACGAGTGAACACAGATGAATAAGAAGACAGCAAGCAGACAAATAAACAAACACACAGACAAAAAAAAATGACATCTGTAAAACGATAAATCTGAGCTTATGTGTGCATTTGCTCTTACAGTTTCATACATGCAATTCATCATGCAGAAGGTCTGTAATTCCGAGAATACAAAGAGAGACATCTTCCCTTACATCCTAATGGCCAATTTATCTCACAAACATATATGGTCCCCATTGGATTATTCAAAACGCCGACTCACCAAATAACAACACGGGGGTCAGAGCCAGCTATTTTTTTTTTTCAACCACAGATAAAACATTGCATAAATCTGAATCGCAAATGGGATACAACTGGCAGTTCTCACGAGAATTCTGCGAGGCGATCAATAAAACATGACCACCATGAAGACAGACCGGAGTTTACAGGGTTGCCAGATTGCATGAGGGAAATAGCAAAAGACTTTTTTTTTTTTTTTTCAATTTCTTTTGTTGCAGCATGTTTGACTTCAATCATTGGAATAAGAGGAAACTGGAAAGATAAGCTGACTGTTGGTGTTGAGAAGGGAGTTGTGGACGTCCACTGGATAGCAAGCTTTGCAGTCAATTCTGTGGTCATAGTTCGGATTATCCTTGTCTTCGTTCGTTGTCTCCCTAATACCAGATTGTAGCACAGTGCTGTGGTTGTTTTTTTTTTTTTTTGGGGTATTTGTTTAGCGCTTCTTGGATGCCTTGGGTGACGAATTTGTTCATCTTAATTTAATATTTCTGCTACCCCATTTATCTATCTCTATCTTTGTCTAACTGTCAGATCATCATTGATACATGTGTTATATTCAGATATCTCTTGAGGGGGATTCTATTTTCTGGTAGTTCGGGCGGATTTTATGTTTAGATATATTGAGTGTTAGTTAATAAGTGACATCACCATAGTCAGAGCACTCCCGTAAGCGCGACGTCATCATCTTCATCAGCAAGCGAAGAGTTCCAATTCGATGCTACCAGTCGCAGTTTTATTATATGTTCGTCTTGTCTTCCCTCTGAGTGAAGTGGGTCAACCACATCCCCTGGTCACTCCCATCTATACCATTCTCTCCAGATCACAATGGTCTTTTCATGCCTTCACATTGTGTGCTTGCTGTCAAAGGGCCTTGGCCAAGTTTAGCTTGTCGTGCAAAAATTCACCACAATTTTTGCAGAACCAACCCATCTGTCCTAATTTTGCTTTGCAAGTCGGTGTTTTCGGTTTGCCCTACCTAAAATGGACACTGATAATTATTTGGGAAGTAAACATCAGTTTCAAGTACTAATTGGTCAATTCAAATTTGGTGCTAGCATCATATACCCTATATGCCATTAGGCGTGGACGTGGGAGTCTTTACTTTAATATTATTGAGTTGAGCAAACAGTCGTTGTTACTGTAACCGTGCGAAAACGAATACCTTTATTTTTTTTTATTTGCAAATGCGAAGAAACCTGGCCACTGTGTTTAAAAAGGACCATACAGAAAAAACGGCCTTGTTTTGACTCTCTGCTTTCGACTGGCCGGTCGCTCTGGGCGTTCTTTTAGTTTACGTGTCAGTGGCTATTTGGTTGTGAGTGTGATAGTGAGCCTAAAAAATGTAGTTCTGGTTTTCTGTTTGCGTGGTCGTTCGCGGCCCTAAGACGCAATGTATGGGCATAGAATGCTCCGGGACTGATAGAGATAATTTGTTTCAATGTACGTTTCATTTCTTTAGGTGGTGTAAGATTTGATTTCCATTGTGCATTCTCGCTCGGAGATAAGTTTGATTGCAGGTCGCTATAAGCGATTTACTGTACGCTTAACGTACATGTTTTTATGTTTCAATTGTTGCCATTGCTGAGGTAATTTTTCTGAGCGTGTGCATTTATTATCTTTTTATCCTAGTAAACTGGAGATGATTAGCACTTTAGATTCCGGTCGAGCACGTTGATTGTTATTCATGCATTATCTGTGAAGTATACGTTAATTTTTTGTTCAATTCAGTTAAATAAAAAGGTGTTTAATGTGATGATTATAATTCATTCACTTAATTCAATTTAGTATCTGTAGTCCGTGCACGTTGTTCGTCTAGGTGTGTGAAGCCTACGTATGTATTAGTGTGTGTAATATAGAGTTGCTCAGATACCACTTGTCTGGGTTTTGGTGGAATATTCTAGGACCCCCGCAGAGAAGGGCTTCTTGTCTTTTCTTTACTTTTCTTGTTTTTGCTGTTCAGCGGGGACTACTACTTTTTTGTCTTAATCACAATTTTCTTCAGCCTCCTACTTCCGTGGGGATTCCTTTTCATTCCTCCCGCTAGCACATTACATTAATTGATGGTGTTTTCTAAAATCTAGCTACACGATATTGGCTGGCATCTAGTCCAGGAGGTGAGTTCTGAGAGGTGTGCAGACAGACCTCTGCTTTTTTTGATCCGACAGCTTCTGCAGGTTGCTTTATTCTACACGTAGTGGTGTTACGTATCCTTTGAGGTTAACAAGGCAGGACGAGAAAGCAGTCATCCTGAATGGACAGTACATCGTCTCTAAAATACCGCTAAAGCTAAGTACTATGAAGCAGAGGCGGCTTATTCCTATGGCCATCAAGCATTACTATAAATAAGTAGAGTCGTAAAGGCAGCGATGAAGTAAACATAAATGTTATAGAAGCTGGCAAAAGAGGCAGGGGTCGAACAAGTACGAATTTGGTCCGGGGCATTTGAGTGTATTCGTTTCCGAGCTGTGTGGTTGGCTTCCTGAGTACAGTTTTTACGAAGATCCCTATAGAACTTCATCAAAGCTACGGGGTCTGTGCTTCATGTGAAGCTCTCGGCAGACGGCTAGCCGTCTTGCGGAGAGAGACCTAGCCAAATTGGATAAAACCATGTAAAATGAAGTAGATTCACTAGACTTAACTCGTACATAACATCAACGTACAGAAACAAGTGGATTAGGCACAGAATTTAGCAACTTCCACCAAACTGTGTTGGGGTCTGGGTGGGGTTGGGGACGCAAGAAAGTTTCATGAATGCTCAAGAAATATTGAAATTGAGTACAGTGGTAATTGTAATAATCTGTTATAATTATATTATTTTCAGTGAATTATAAATACAAATTTAAAAGTATATATGAAACAAAAAGATGGGACACCATGTTAACTGACACGTAGATTCATGTAGAAGTTCTTCTCTACGCTCTTGTTAACGTGCTTGGAATTTTTCCATAAAAAAAGAAGTGTAGGCGTGGTGGTCTTGCCGTATATTCAAAAAGGAACCACATGGAAGAGGTTCCAACAACTGATTTAAATAATTCAGGAAAGAGGCCTGCTACATAATCATGATGTTATGTTTGTGCGTGCGTGCCTGTCTGCGCGCGTGTATGTGTGCTTCGATACATGAATGAATGAAAGGAATTATGAATATGATGTTATGTTATATATTTATTATGCATGTTCCCTCGAAAGCCCGATAATTTTAATATTAAACTCGCTATACAGTTATACAACTGTAAATTTGATACACAAAATATATATTTGATTACCAACAGTAATTCCTTTTTGCAACCGCTTCACATTATATTAATCAATAAGCACCTCAATGACACTGTCTACTACTTGAGCCTCTCACAATCACATCCAGGGAAATATTGCAAGGAAAGAAGAGCTACTTCAAAAAGAGCAATAAAAAATGTCGACGTGCACTCTTTCACGGAAGTCCCCTGTTAACATATTCCACAAATAGGCTTGGAGAAATGAAGACAGAACTTTCAGCTGCACTAGAAATGTAGTTAATAATGTCAGAATCATGTGAAAAAGTGGAGTCGACAGCTCCAATATAAGACACGTAGAAGAGGGGTTGTATGTTTGTTGTCAAGAGAATATGAAATGAAGTGAATAACTCATCGTTTCCGAATTCAAAAACTATTTTGTGTACTATCAGTTATCTTGATATAAGAGGACGGCGTGGTCTTGAGACATGGCGTCCGCCTCGAGTGCTGGAGGTCCCGGGTTCAGGTCCCGTTAAGGGCTGGGTTTTTTTTTCCACGGGAACATCTAGTAACGTCCCCAGGTCTCTAGGTAGTGAAAGCTGATGCCCGTGTGCATTGTTGCACACGTAGAAATAATCCCTTGCCTTTGCAAATCGAAAAAGGAAGTCTAACGGCGCTGCCCGAGCAAAATTTGGAGTTAAAAATCCACCTAAAGTATTTCAGGATTCTCTCCGGTGCTACGAAGTGCGTGCACTGCACTGAGAATCTTCGGACTCAAACTTGAGTTACAAGTAGAACGGAGCACTTATGGGTTACTACCTTTGTGCCATGATGTTGATCCGTTGTCTAAACCTGAAACCTATCTTTGATGTACAAGTCCTTTCTTCCTTTTTATGATGCCAAACTATCCTCCATTTTATGTCTGGGTCCTTCCTGTGCATAGGAGCCCCAGCAGAAAAAGTCGACCCCCTAGCTTACCTGAACTCAACTTAAGTGCGCAATAATTATATCAGAACTATTAAATTTTTTTTTAAATATTATGTGCTGGATGTTGAATAAATATACCGATTGTAATATATTTGGAATAATATGAAATGTGAACAGATGCCTGTAAAGGTACAGGTAAAGTCGGGATATGTAAACCGGCGTTATTGCACACGGTTATTAACCATGAGTGCTCTGCCACAGTTCAGACAGCTGATAAGAAACTGTCCGCCTGTGTCGCCGTCCGCACGCAACTCCGTAGCTGCACGATGTTTTTCCATTTACCCCAGAGTGTTCACTCTGATACCCATTACCTATAGGCTGGGTCCTAGTCCGAGTCCTTTTGAGAAAAAAAAAGAAAAGCTCGATCACGTTCAGACTGCTGCTAGCTAGCCTAGGCTACTAGCAGTCTCCGCCTATATTTGTGGTCTGGGTTATTTGCGTCACTTTCGTGACTGAATTTTAGTGCTTGTGCCACTTCTGGGCTTGATGCTTCCATCCGAATCAAACCGCTCGTCCTGTTGTCACTGGTGCATGTCTTCCTTCTTCTTTCTTGGTGTTTCCTGTTTGTTCTGTCTCCCTTTGATCTGGCGAGGCGTATCTCGAAGGAGAGCGAGCTTCCATACACAACGTCCTTTCGGCCACCATTTATTGTTTTAAAATTTTGAGTAATTTAATTTTGCCAAAAGTACTGAAAACAGTTTTTGAATTTGAATAGTTCCGAAATGTGAAAATTTTCCGCGTGTGACCATAGTGGTCTTATAGTTGTCTTCCTGTAATAAGAACGGGTTAGTCATGTAATGGATAGGTGTGTGAGAGTTTATGTGGAGTCTTAAGCGGGTCCAGTCGTCATTTGTTATTATGTGATCGGGTTGTGTTGATAGCTAAGCTCCGGTGTACGTAAATACCATATAACCGGACCATCCAGCTCACGCTTTGAGATCCAAATGTTCGGCGATGAGAATTGCTGTGGCATGTTGGGCAACGAACTCAAGTGCTCTCTGTGGAAATGGGTTGGGGGGTTAAACTCATAGTGCATCCGAAAGAGTTAGGGAAAGGTGAGGGGAAAGGGGGCGGGAGGCCATTCAGTCATTTCTCGTCGTTGCCGTCTTGCTGGATTCTAGCGTGGCCTTTTGCCGGGACCATGAGTATCACGTTACCAACCTTTGCTATCATCACGGTGATGGGGTGGTATTGGTGGTTATGCGTTCTAGTCCTGTCATTATCGAGTCACTTGTATTCCCTATTTGCTGTCAGTCATATTTTGTTGTGAGTCCTGTCGGTCATGTGCATGTTGTATGCATGTTGTGGAGTGGGATGGTTTTGTGTATGAATCCCCGGAGTATATGGACCCACCCAACTAGGTGTATGCGTACATGCACTCGAGTACTCATACACGTAGACAACACTACATATTTGCACGTCCTTTCATACTTATCCGTGTATGCATACCTAATTGACATTACGTGCACACGCAAACTCTTTCATATGCGTCTACCAATGCCTGTACTTACATTCATAAAAAACGTGTACATCCACACGTAGTTATATTCACTGTTCCATGTCTTATGCGTTTTGTGTCGCTTTGTCTGTAATTTCGTCTGGTCGTGTCACTTTTAAGTTATGTCCCGTTACTGGTATGTGACCTGTCCGGTACTGTCTTATCATGTTTTGGTGGATGGTGTGTGTTGATGACGTTCTTGCTGCATACTCCCTTTTTTCCATTTGCTCTCATTAATTAACAAACATACAGCAACACAGTTTATGGTTTCTTTGAGTGCACTGTCATTCATACACTCACAAATATATAAATATACACGCTCATATATATATATATATATGTATATATATATATATATATATATATATATATATATATATATATATATACATACACACATGCACACTCATACCCACATATACATGCATACAGTAATACATTTTAAATCCATGTACTCATTCATCTGTACCTTTCGCACAGCTATATTCCCACTGTTCTGTCCATACGTGATTCCTTACCATTCGCCTACATACACTGTGTCTTATGTATCCATCCTAAACACAAATGCATTCATACTACGCGCACTCATCCTTGTGTATGTATTCATGTTCACATCTATGCACTCATCATACTTACACTATCTCTCTGACTCTAGGGTGTCCGGGGTTAACATCTCATCAGTTCCTTCTGTTGTACTGAGTAAATCCTTAATTTGGTCTTTTTAGTTTTGATTTGTTTTAATAAGGTATTGTTTAACCAGTTTTTGGATGTCTTTATTGCTATCTACCTTTAAACATTTGTTTGCAGTAATTTGTTGTTTGCGTTTTAGAAAATACTCCTCAATGGGGTTCCTCTCCAATTTATATTTAGTGCAGTTTATTATATAATGCTCTATTGTATTATCTTGAAAGCAGTCCAGACATAGTGGAGATGTAAATTTCTCTGGATGCCACCCTAACCTAGCTCTCCATAGTAGTTTGTTAGCTGGAATTTTCAGTTTGTCCCTTACCTGTGTGTTAAGGCTGGGCTCTTTAAGGTTGTTGTAGGCATCTCTGCTATTATTGCTCCCTTGCCATTGTAGTTTCCACATTTTAATTATATGTCGTTTGATTATGCTGGTCCTTTCAGTTTTTCCGAGCCCTACATCTACTAAAACATCACATTTTGTTCCCTTTTTGGCTGCTATGTCAGCTTTTTCATTGCCTATTACACCTCTGTGTGCTGGTACCCATGCAATGGTGACTTGGCATCCTTTATTCTTGAGCTGAGTTGTTAGATTTAGGATTGTCTCTTTAATATCTGGTCTACTGCTAGTTTTATGTGTTTTTAACGTCTGCACCGAGGACAATGAATCTGTCAGTATGGTGAATTTAGTCGGAGGTTTATTAATTACCATCTCTAGTGCCTTCATTATGCCGACTAGTTCTGCTGTGTATACTGCCACATGTTCTGTTATTTTATATTCTCTTTGTATATTCCACTGTGGGATTATTACTCCTGCTCCTACTTCTCCTGCTTCATTCTTAGATCCGTCAGTGTATGCAACCAGATTGTCTGATCGGATCTGGTCTATGTATTCTTCTGTTATTGCTTTGGCTTCAAATATTTCAGTATTCTTATTAATAATTTTCATCAGACTCATGTCTGTCCTGGGCAGCTCTAGTCTCCATGGAGGGATTTGAGGGACAAACCTAACGCTTGCCTCTAGAGTCCTAGCTAAGTCCTCATCATCGTTAATTTCTAGTGCAGCGTCCCAGGCTGCTGGTCTCTGTATGTCTCTGACCGGTCTGTCACCTAGGTGTGTAATGTTATGATGAAAAGCGTCTGAAGCTGGGTGTCTAGCACCGTTGGCCGCTTTCATCCAATAGCTATAAGCTAGTTGTTTCCTTCTGAGGTTAAGCGGTGTGATGCCTAGTGCTACCTCCATGGCCTCTCTCGATGTCCCTTTGCCAGCGCCCATGATGGAAGTCAGGGCTTTGCACTGAATCCTATCAAGTTTGCATTTGCTGTTCTCTGATGCTGATTCGTATACTATGCTTCCGTATTCTATTTTGCTCCTAACGAAAGCTTTATAAAATTGTATTAGGGTGTCCTGATGTGCTCCCCCATCCGTTTCCTTTAATCATTCTCAGCATATTATTGTACTTTGTACACTTTACTACGAGATCATCGATGTGCTTAGCCCAGGTCATTTGCTCATCCAGAATCATTCCTAGAAATTTCGTCGAACGTGTCCGCTGAACTGTTCTACCATTAATGTGGAGTCTCGTTACTTCTGGGTCATAATTAAGCTGTCTTTTAAAGTTGAATATCATGCTTACTGTTTTGTCGACGTTGATTTTAAATCCCCATTTTCCCATCCAATGCGCAACTTCGCCTAGACTTTTCTGCAATCTTTTCTTAGCGCAGGGGATCTGATTATGGCTGTGGTAGAGTGCACAAAACCCCATGTCCATATATACAGAAAGCCTCTATACATGGACATAGTAACCGCTAACGTCTGCATTAAATGCTTCGGTCATGTTATGAACATTAGTTTAAAACTTGTTGCTTCACATAGATAGGTCTGTTTCTCAGGCTTATCCCTAGTCTTTTTTTATCATCCAATCCCTTATCAACGAGAGCCGCCACAAAGTAGCGGCTAGACGCTCACCTTCTGATTCGAAGGTCATGAGTTCCAGTCTGAACGCCGCCAGACTATTTTAAAAAATAAACTTGGCTCCCAGGTTGCCAGTGTTGAATGAGTACCTGATTAAGTCATGGATGGTAAAAGCACCAAGTTCCGATTATTCTGTAAAATATAAGTCTAGCCCTATATGCCCAATAACGTAAAACCGTGGAAAAGGGTCCTTTATTATGTGTTACCCTTACCTACACAGGACAGCTTGTGTGGAACTGTTACATGTTCTCTAATTACAAGTTCTTAGAAAGTTTAATGGGTATTGAACAAACAACCGTAATGCGGCTATCTGAGTTGCAGAAATGTTCAACCTTTATATATTACCCTTACGTCCTTTTTAGAACGTAATTTTTTGTTATTTGAAGCCCCACTCTGGCTTTTGCCAGGGGCCGCAATATAGGCAGGCCATCAATATGGCCAATTGTCTGAACGCGGTTTCTAGGACCTCTCCACGGTGATCCTCATCCACATGTTGGCACTTTGTGTCATCGGGTGTTTATCGCTTGAGTGATGTCCTGGTGGGGTAGAAAGTCAGTCAGTCAGTCAGTTTCAACCTTCAGGTAACAGATGGAAAGGCAGAAGCAGTAACAGCCAAGGGCGCCAGCAATATGGAAACAAAAGCTCCAGGAAGAGGAGCAGCTCCCTTAGTTTTCCTGGATGTGCTCAAGGGAGCTTAAACTTTTTTGTTTTGTTTTGTAAGTGCTTTAAAAAAAAAATATATATATAGAACAACAATATTAACAATAAGTTACCAAGTATAAAGATACCAAGAATAAAATATTAAAAAAAAATATAGAATGTATAAACGAAACACGTAATAATGATAACGTATTCATTTACGTGGTTTAGGGTGTAAAGGGCCTTACGGGTTGTCAGATCATTTGTACATCATTATTCCTTAAGTCCTTTTCAAGACGTAATTTTTTTGTTATTTGAAGCCCCACTCTGGCTTTTGCCAGGGGCCGCAATATAGGCAGGCCATCAATATGGCCAATTGTCTGAACTCGGTTTCTGGGACCTCTCCACGGTGATCCTCATCCGCATGGTGGCACTTTGTGTCATCGGGTGTTTATCGCTTGTGTAATGTCCTGGTGGGGTAGAAAGTCAGTCAGTCAGTCAGATCATTTGTAACCGATGTTCGACATCAAGACAAATTGAAACCTAGCGTGTCATGCTGATGATTCATAGAAAGCTGGTTAATCTGTAAAATATGTTTCTAGAATCATGTAGGCTTTGCAGTAATGGCCTCAAACGGTCCGTTCTTATTGATTTATGTTAAGGTAATCTGTCGTATATCTCGATTTATAAGATGCATAGCCATATATGATACAAATATAATCTTATAATGGGGATTTAGACAGGAATATATCACCCCACTGACCATTCGTTATGCTTACGTGTCTAATATATACAGATTTAAATGTTCAAAACGTCGAGAGAATTGACTTTATTGCACCGGATTTTATCCCATATTGTTCTGCATGTCTTACGACAGTGGTCCTTAACCGTCCTGATGCCCGACCCTTTAATACAGTTCCTCATGTTGTGGCCACCCTTTAATACAGTTCCTCATGTTGTGGCGACCCTTTAATACAGTTCCTCATGTTGTGGCCACCCTTTAATACAGTTTCTCATGTTGTGGCGACCCTTTAATACAGTTCTTCGTGTTGTGGCCACGTTTTAATACAGTTCCTCGTGTTGTGGCGACCCTTTAGTACCGTTCCTCATGTTGTGGCGACCTCTTAATACAGTTCCTCATGTTGTGGCCAACCCTTTAATACAGTTCCTCGTGTTGTGGCGACCCTTTAGTACCGTTCCTCATGTTGTGGCGACCCTTTAATACAGTTCCTCATGTTGTGGCGACCCTTTAATACAGTTCCTCATGTTGTGGCAACCCTTTAATACAGATCCTCATGTTGTGGCCACCCTTTAATACAGTTCCCCATGTTGTGGCGACCCTTTAATGCAGTTCCTGATGTTGTGGCGACCCTTTAATACAGTTCCTAATGTTGTGGCGACCCTTTAATACAGTTCCTCATGTTGTGGCGACCCTTTAATACAGTTCCTGATGTTGTGGCGACCCTTTAATACAGTTCCTCATGTTGTGGCGACCCTTTAATACAATTCCTGATGTTGTGGCGACCCTTTAATACAGTTCCTCATGTTGTGGCTACCATTTATTACAGTTCCTCATGTTGTGGCGACCCTTTAATACAGATCCTCATGTTGTGGCGACCCTTTAATACAGTTCCTCATGTTGTGGCGACCATTTATTACAGTTCCTCATGTTGTGGCGACCCTTTAATGCAGCTCCTCATGTTGTGGCGACCCTTTAATACAGTTCCTCGTGTTGTGACGACCCTGTAATACAGTTCCTCATGTTGTGACGACCCTTTAGTACCGTTCCTCATATTGTGGCGACCCACCAACCATAATTATTTTGATCGCTACTTCATAACTTCAATTAATAATTGTTTTGTGGTGGTCTTTGGCGACCCATATTATAGGGTCGTTCGACCCAAAAAAGGGTCGCAACCCATAGGTTGAGAACCGCTGTCAGGAGAACGGCCAGTCATTGGCTGAAATCGACGCACCACGCCCACATTCTGTAGATACAGCGAAAATCCCGTGCTAACCCTGTAAACAAGATATCACAGAACTCGGGTCATTTCCACAAGTGCACCGTCTTAATTTTCAGCAGTCAGCGAAGAGTTCAAGCTCTGATGGTATTCATACCAGTCAGATTATATGACCATTTTGCTTTTCTTTCATTTTCCTTTGAGTGTCGGCAAGATTCCTCGCTTACTTCCAGCTGCACAGTTCTCTTCCTACAGAATAAACTATTCCCAGTTCCACATGGTTCACTTGCTCCCAAAGGGCCTTGACCATATCTAGTTTGTCATGCGACAGTTCACCACCTACTGGCACAGTACCAGCCAATCTGTCAACATGTTTATTTCTCAACACACCTGAATACCAAGAGGAAAGATTCAAAGGGCGCTAACTGCAGGAGACCGGAAACGATGCCAGCCACTTTGTACGGGGCACACATTTCCACACCTTTGTCGTCATTCTTTATATGTCTGTTACGATCGCGGCATGTGTATGACGCTGGTTCTCGAGCCACTGGAAAGCTGCTATGTCTGCATCCACCTCCATTCTTGAAGTAGATGTTGTGCTGCCACACACCAGGCCTTATTGTGCTTACATCGACCATTCGCTGTTTCCATGAGCCCCATGTGCTTCTTCTGCAACCTCCGTAGATATTCATATCACCTGGGCAGGTGTTGTCTTGAATCAGTTGTTGACTTTATGATTCTACTAGCCAGTCCCTGCAATCGCGGCACATGTGTGCAAGCGGGACATAAATGATACAGGTATTGAGGTGGACTCATATAAACAGAATGCCATGGATCGTGTTGCGGGGAGAGGGCATATCATAAAAGGAATGAGAGTGAAGGAAGAAATGATTACAGAGAAGATGAGAGCTGAGCGTCTGAGAAGAAACGGTTTAAACACAAATGTTGACGACAATGGTCATGAAATCCCATGCTATCATTGTGGAAGACTTTTCTTGACACGGGCGGGTCTTGCTAGTCACACTCGCCATCGCCATCGCCATGGATTATGAGTCTCATGTCTCCTTATAGCTCAATATAACACTATCATCCGGAATAACGGAAAGGTGCCAGTCATACCAAGCGGTGTGGGATCACACCAAGTGCAATAATGTCGATCCTCTCGACTTGAAAAAATCCCCCACAAAACTTTAATGAAACATCTCACACAGTGCTGCCAGGATATTTTGGCAAAGCATTTCACCCTGCCAGGTTTTCATCTGATTACACAGATAAATGGATGCGACCTGGTTAGGGGGTTTCTTATCGTGAATATAAATATGGTTTCCAGAATTTCCGTGTAAATATGAATGAATTTATGTTGTGTGAATGAAACCGATAATAAATACATTTAAAGAAGGCTATTGGCTGGAAAGGAAGATACGAATAAACTGGATTTGCCTAAACACACACACACACACGCACACACACACACATACACACATACACACACACAGGCACGCGCGCACACACATACATACACACGCACGCACACAAACACACACACGCACGCACGCACACACATACGCACACACACAGACACACACACAGACACAGGCTTCATTTGATAATTTCAACAGCAACAACAAAAACCTGTAAATGTTTAAAAATAAAAAAGAACACATTTGTATACAGTAAGTCATTTTGGGTATTTTGTTATAGTCACCATCATGTGTCATGCGAAATAGCGTAAACCTTCATCTCTGTCATCATACCTTGGTCATTGTATGTGAAAGTTTCATCGGAATGGGATCTGAACCGTGCAGTGGTGTACATGCACGTGAGTTCAGACTTCCCTCAGGGTGTATTCGACGTCTGATGTCGACTATTTAGAACTGGTACTATTAGCCATCGGACGTTGGGGTTCATACTGAGGGGAGGATCTGAGCATCTATGGACATGTCCGGAGTGCAGTGATGATAACCCAACTAACTAACTAATTACCTAACTAACTAACCAACCAACCAACCAACCAACCAACCAACCAACCAACCAACCAACCAACCAACCAACCAACCAACCAACCAACCAACCAACCAACCAACCAACCAACCAACCAACCAACCAACTAACTAACTAACTAACTAACTAACTAACTAACTAACTAACTAACTAACTAACCTTGGTCCTTGGTGTTATGAATCCAGTCTACCTATGCATTTCCTCCATGTTACTGTCCCTAAACCTGTCGCCCAGATTCCATCTTTAAGGTCATAAATACAAATGTTGCGGAAATCCATGTGAACGTGTTATCTTATTCCCTATGACTGTGAATGAACGATATAGCGTTATATTACTTAAGAGATGAAGTACCATAGCGATTTTGCAACCGACTGGACATGGGATAACGACAGACTCTACTACAAAGTGAACATAATCGCTAGGCATTTACATTTTTGTTTACTTTTTTGTTTGTTTGCTTTTTTACTTTTGATAATATTTTCATACAGTTTCCCGCTTTTGATAATATTCTCATCCGTTTTTCCACTTTTGATAATATTCTCATACATACAACATTACACTTACAGTTCAGGATGTAACAGGCTTGTCGTGTTTCACAGCCTACATCACCAATGAGCAGCCATTCTGCTAGTAGACTTTACTTCTGGTACATATGGCGGCTGCGTTATGCATTTACTTTGCGTGTGCGAGCGTCTATGTTTGCTGGGACTGATCTGTGTTATTTCACTCATTTCAAATAGGTCACTTGAGGGCATCTTGCATGATTACTACTTGCACAAGGAGACAGGAATTATTTGTCAATCTGTTTGCCATGAAGTTGGAACTTTGGATTTCCACTATGGATTAACTTTTCAGAACAAAATATTAAGCTTTTCTGGTGCACGTTTTTTCCCCGGCTTTTTTTAAACCTTACTAATGGCGATTTTGCTGTGTTACTTCTTATTATCAGATCGATTGCAGTCCTCCCCGATTTCTACATGCATATAGGATGGTCATACCCACTGACCCTTTTCCTATGATGATTTGGAGAGAATAGTGCATTGGGGGAGTGACCATGAGATTTGACTGAGATTCCAGACTCAGAGGAAACGCAAAACAGACACGGTCAGACTACTAACGGTCCCATCAGAGCTGAAACTCTTCTCTGGCTGCTAAAGATAAGGACGGGGCACTCATGAGAATGCCCTGAGCGTTGTGATGTCGGCTCTTGAAACTCAACTTAGCTGAACTTTTTCCTCCTGAAACTGCTGTCTGCGACTACAAAAGTCGCACCTAGGTGGCAGTCCAACAGAACAAATCCCACCTACCCCGATGTGCCCGTGTGTATAAGACAGGAGATAAATATGTGTTCCTCCGTCTATCTGTTAATATTTTAAATATAGCTTTTCAACAAAGATTACATATTGCTTTGGAAGCTAACTGACTGACTTCCCACCCCACACTGACATCACACTGAGCAATAAACACCCGGTGACACAAAGTGCCACCATTTGGATGAAGATCACCCGGGGAGATGTCCCGTAAACCCCGTTCAGCTATTAGGTTATTTTAGGGCATCCGGCAACAAATAAACCAGGGCTTAAAAAACACGTAAATACGTCCCACATAAGGACGGGTATTTAATATGGAAGCTGCCGTTGCCTAGCGGCTGGACATTCTACTGCTGATCTGAAGGTCTTGGATTCAACGTCCGAAAAAGGCATTTGACTCACAGGTCGACCCAGCCTTTAATCTGCGTCAGGTAAAGTATTGGGCAGTAAAGGCATGCGGCGTGATGCTGACCACATCACTCACAGCGTGCCGATTGGTCTATAAAATATAGGTCTAGCCCTATATGCCCTATACACCTATACGCCTAAAAGTGTGGAAAGGGTCATTTATTATATGCCAAATAAACCTAGAAGCGGTAAAATGTTCCTTTACTATATTTTATGCATCCTTTACAAGACATAGCAAACCATTTTCAGCATTGTTTGGTTGTTTGTGGTTTAACTAGACAATTTCACTTTCAGTAGTTTGCCATTGTTTCATAAAGTCTTTTATACTTATCAACACAACAAGTCTGCTGCCAAATCACATGCGCCTGATTCTATCCTGGTATGTCATAATTATGAAACGACAAACACTGATGTTTATTTTAATATTAACTTAGTTGCGTATCCTTTACAGAACCCTAGCATTGTTTGGCTGTTATGGTTTTTCTAGGCAAATTTACGTCCAGTAGTTTGCCATTGCTTACTGGACGGTCGGTTTCTCGATACCACTGTCGAAACCAACGCAAGGCGCAGGGCCTGCAGCTGGGATCGAACCCGGCATCCTGGCATTACGAAGCGCGTTCGCAGCGCCTAAGCCACAAACGCAGCTTTTTTCAGTATACAGGCATGGAAACCAAGTCCTCAAGAACTACATGTAATTCCAGCAACAGCCTGGGTTTCGTTAACCATCAAGTATACAGTTTAAGTTACTTTGAAGATGCTAACGTATTCGTGATTGGCGAATTTTTAAAGCAAATGTCTTATCATCGGAGCGCAGCCGATCGGTGGAAAATTGAGTGTTTGGTAGAAGAGACCTGATTCCTGCAGATCGTTACCATTACCACATTTTTTCTATCCAGCTGTTTAACTGTGTATGGGAGCACATTTTACCACTTGATCAAAAAATAACATTACTGTAAACCAGCGGTTTTTAACATTTTCCTACTGGCGTTTCACCGAGTATACACACAAGTTCCATACAAGACCCCGACGGCGCCCCAGCTCCCTCTCCACCACCCAACTAAAAAAAAAAAAATGATCCCAAGCATTGTTAATCAATACTTGGAGAAAACCATCCACATAAATCGAAGTGTCAAATAACAAAAGAAACAATCACCAACAACTAATAATTTAGTATTCAAAAATCAGTGTCGTGGTTGACAGTGTTTTGTCACTGATACAGTATTTTTGATCTGATGTTGGACAAGGCACATAGGAGATCATTCTCCACATCAGCTGGCAGTGCTGTTTTGTTTTTACGACTGTTAAATTGTCTTCTTCTTTTTCTTCTTATTTCTTTCGCTTGAAATACATTATCTATATTACCATTGATCACTGGCATCATGAGAGCTAATAGACTGAACAAGTTGGGACATATTGAGAGAATGTCAGATGATAGCGAAGTGAAAACTGTAGACATAAGGGGGATAATTGGTCGAGGAGCACGAGCCAAGGAAACGACGGAGAGATAATGTCCAGACAGAACTGCAAACACTTGGTGTCACCAACTAGAAAGAGAAGGCCAACCAGAGAGATGAATGGAGGCGGGTGAATAAATAGGCACATGGCTCTAGTATCCATTTTTAATAGAAGCAAAAGGTAAATTTTAAGCTGGTCTCCTCTTCTACACACCGCTACACAAAAGCTCACTTCTGATTGGACGCTTTACATACCACCTCACCTCTGATAGGTCAGTCTCGAGTGATTCGACTTTAACACAAGGTCACGGGTAAATTCTGCACTCGCGCTGATACCGCTTGTTGTATATTTCACCATATCAGAGCTTTTAACACTTCTAAAACATTTAGATACTGGGTCTAACACACAACACCCCTAGAGAGTGACAAAACCTATGTCACAGGCCATCTCTTTCTCGGAAATAAAAAAGTAAATGCAAAACAACAACAGACTGCGACACCCATAACCTTGACCACTGTAGACTAATCCAACCAACTTATTAATGGAGTTCACCTATGTCGCGCGCCCACGTGGGTAAATACACTGATATAGTGAGGGTGTGGGTTTGAACCTTAACAATGCCCACCCACGTGAGAAACTGGACTATTATCTAAGCTATGTTGATCCTAGACAGTCCTGGATAGCCAAGAAAACAGCGAGTGGCTCGTTCCATGAAATGAAAGTTGCTGTACTTGTATCCACAGGAGTAGTAGAAGGGATAGATAGATATCAGGATACACCCACTGTGATATTATCTCGATACACAGTTAACCCCTGCGACTATTCTCCTCTCCTGGCATTACTTAAAAGCCCCCATCAAGTGATTTAAATATTTGTTAGCTGAAGTAAACTAATATGCACAAAGACACTTGAGCCTAAGTACACAATTTACTCAACTATGTTTTAAGAAAATCAACCATGATTTATTTGAATAAATCGAAATTTAAATGAACTTGTTTAGGCTAGTAGAGTTTAGGTTATGTGAATGATGAAATCATAAAGGTATTGGAAAGTAACAACCTTTGGACAGTTCTCGGCTTGAGACCCTGCCTATCTTTTCCAGTTTGTCGTCCTCACTGCTTTCTGCAGGTCGTTACACTCGACGGTCGGCAAATAATGGATGCCTACTAGTCCCTGCCCAATGTGGGAACTGGAGAATGAAGAAACAAGCGCATATTTGTAGTATCTGCTCTAGATATACACTAAGCATGTATATTATACTAACATCAAGCATGTTTATTTAAATAAAACATTTCATCTCTCCCTCATGCTCACATTCACTCCTGTCCAATTTGGAAGGGCTTATGTCTCACATTCCAACTGTTACATCTTCTGCCTTCCTCTACACGTCCTGTAATGATAGTCAAGTCTTCTACGTCAGGTGCCATCTCTCGTACAGACTTAAAATGACAATCATTCAGACAGAACCAGTTCTGGAATCTATGCTTGGAACAATCGACGCGCCCAGAAAGCTAACAATATTTCTGAGGCGAATCAAATACCAAATCTCAAGGATTTTCTCTCCGGGATCAATCTCCGCATTTGCCTCCCGAGAGTTAAACACATTTCAGTGTGTTAGCTGTATGTAATACAGATTCACATTAACCACACGTGAAAAGATTGCCAAAGTTATCTTCACGCTTGTGATTTCAAAAACATGATAGTTCATTAAATTTCAATGGCAACAACAACATTTAGGTTTTACAACATTGAAACACACGTGCACGAAAAAACATTCATGACACTATCAAATAGGATATAAAGCAATGTGACAGTGCCCTACGAGAATGAAGAAATGTCCGCCTAGGAGTACTACAAAGGGATGAAGACACACACTTGAGTAAAAAGACAGTTAGAATTCTATCATAAAATATAGATTTGAACCTAATTTCGATCTTACCTGGAAAAATGAAACCACGATGCCAAAAGTTCTGTCTCAAGCTTAGGTTAAGCCCAAGAGATGGCATGTGCTGGACAGGATCTCATTTACCAGACCTATAGTTCACCCCTTTATAACTTTTATCAAGCTCCTCCTACATTACGCCTAAAATCATTCTCATTCAGGGATATCACAGCTCCTCCCCTGTGGGTAAGTTTATTCGCTGTCAGTCAGGGCTGTACAACACTTGTTCAAATTCCCACGCTAGGATCTCCTGGTTCAATTAAGCTGGCCAGAGCGAATAGGACAAGTCACACCTCTAGCCTACTTCATCTGCCATCACAATAAAATCCGACTTTGTCAATTCTTCTGCCAACACTTTCCGCTCACTGTGTCAATATTGACGATCTGACCGGCACTCCAGTTTAGGTAACCTCAGGGGGAGATAATGGCAATTAGCCCTTGTTATCTGTTCCTGAAGGTCAGGCAGGGGGAATAACTATCTGACACCAACAAATGGTGTGCAAATCTCCAGTCAGTAAGTCTGCTTGGTCAGTCTTATCTCTGTACCTTAACACTTAACATCTGGGGAAAAGTTGTAGTGTTTGATATGACCAACGGTCCAGGAGAATTAAAGGTGTGATGTGGTCGTCTTACTTAGATTAAGGATGTATCCAAATCCCTATTTTCCTGTATACTTTCAAAATACAAAGAAATAAAAGTAGGTTAAGGAAAGACATTCTGGAGTCACCAAGCGTATTGTCACAGAGCCTCTCCCTTAAGTTTGGTCACCCTGACCTCACATCAGCACGCTCTGTGGCTTCCAAGAATTTCAAGTCCTCCTTAGCATAACTGCCCATAAGTTTTCTGTTTCCAGTATTCTTTATGGCAATGGGAATTCCTGCACTCGTCTGCAGATATCCCGTGTCCTTTCATCCAGGATAATTCAATACTGTCATTGATCCTGGTAATGAGCGGGTATTCCAAACAGTCGCTCGGTAATTTCCCTTTGTCCGGAGGTTCCTCCTTCCATCGGATAATCAAAGATCCATGCTTTGTCAACGGGACTCCTCTGCGCCGTTGACTGACAACCTCTGTGCGTTTCCTCACTTCGCCGCGCCCTATCTGCCTAGGGAGAGCTTGAAGTTTTCTACTAAAAAAAATTAGTAGCAGTCAGGTTGGATCCTCTTCTCCTCAGTCCACAGATTCTTGAGAAATCTGTTACAAATCTCCTCGTAAAACGAGGGATATCTTCACGCATCGTGATCCCACGAAGTGAGTGCCACTTACCACTAACAATTTCTCTGAAGAGTGTCAATTTGTTTCCTCTTTTTCATACTCTTCTTTCCTAAGCTGTTCCTGCCTATTATATTCTTCTAGCTCCAACTGGCGCTTTTTCTCTGCAGCATTACGGGCAACCATATAATCAAAAGTATCCATCTGGCATTTAATATATGTTTCTAACTCTGCTCCTACTCTACCCTCAACTATCCCGAATTTCCTTACATCTTTTTGGTACTCGGTACGTAAGTCCATTCTCTATCTATCAGGTCTATCAAGAGATAAATGTAATACTTCCCCGAGGTAGGATAAGAAGGATATGTCAGAGCAAAGTACAGTGTACTTGGCACCAGAGTAGACTATGACAGCCGCACACAGATGTAAATGATGCAAAGCAGCCTAACAGAATAACAGCCCATAGAATACTATAGCAGCAAAAGGATAAGCCTATAAATGATCAAAGCGATGTTACACTCAGTCACTAATTATTAATCTCAATGATATGATGTCAGCATGTAATATGTTCTACATTCTATATCAAATGAAATATGCAAGCAAAAAAATCATCAATTCATCAACTCTAACTAAGCACTATAGATTACACATTGATCAATGTTCATGAAATGTTCAATGATAGACAGTTAACTCATATGATTTCATCAATTAAATACTTTTACAGTTATTATAATTTTAATCTTCCCAGTTACCAATTACTAAGTATGATTTTAGTCTAAGAACTGGATGAAGAGTTAAAATGAAATCTATGAAATTAAACTTCTTTTTCGTTAGTCTATGGTCTGCCGGGTTTGATCGCTGGCGGAACGCCACTTGTGTCAAGTTTTAATTCTAGAGAGCGACACAATTGTTACGTGATGTTATAAACCCCGAGACGAGATACCCAATTGTCGCGCGCCCACGTGGGTAAATACACTGATATAGTGAGGGTGTGGGTTTGAACCTTAACAATGCCCACCCACGTGAGAAACTGGACTATTATCTAAGCTATGTTGATCCTAGACAGTCCTGGATAGCCAAGAAAACAGCGAGTGGCTCGTTCCATGAAATGAAAGTTGCTGTACTTGTATCCACAGGAGTAGGAGAAGGGATAGATAGATATCAGGATACACCCACTGTGATATTATCTCGATACACAGTTAACCCCTGCGACTATTCTCCTCTCCTGGCATTACTTAAAAGCCCCCATCAAGTGATTTAAATATTTGTTTGCTGAAGTAAACTAATATGCACAAAGACACTTGAACCTAAGTACACAATTTACTCAACTATGTTTTAAGAAAATCAACCATGATTTATTTGAATAAATCGAAATTTAAATGAACTTGTTTAGGCTAGTAGAGTTTAGGTTATGTGAATGATGAAATCATAAAGGTATTGGAAAGTAACAACCTTTGGACAGTTCTCGGCTTGAGACCCTGCCTATCTTTTCCAGTTTGTCGTCCTCACTGCTTTCTGCAGGTCGTTACACTCGACGGTCGGCAAATAATGGATGCCTACTAGTCCCTGCCCAATGTGGGAACTGGAGAATGAAGAAACAAGCGCATATTTGTAGTATCTGCTCTAGATATACACTAAGCATGTATATTATACTAACATCAAGCATGTTTATTTAAATAAAACATTTCATCTCTCCCTCATGCTCACATTCACTCCTGTCCAATTTGGAAGGGCTTATGTCTCACATTCCAACTGTTACATCTTCTGCCTTCCTCTACACGTCCTGTAATGATAGTCAAGTCTTCTACGTCAGGTGCCATCTCTCGTACAGACTTAAAATGACAATCAGTCAGACAGAACCAGTTCTGGAATCTATGCTTGGAACAATCGACGCGCCCAGAAAGCTAACAATATTTCTGAGGCGAATCAAATACCAAATCTCAAGGATTTTCTCTCCGGGATCAATCTCCGCATTTGCCTCCCGAGAGTTAAACACATTTCAGTGTGTAAGCTGTATGTAATACAGATTCACATTAACCACTTGTGAAAAGATTGCCAGTTATCTTCACGCTTGTGATTTCAAAAACATGATAGTTCATTAAATTTCAATGGCAACAACAACATTTAGGTTTTACAACATTGAAACACACGTGCACGAAAAAACATTCATGACACTATCAAATAGGATATAAAGCAATGTGACAGTGCCCTACGAGAATGAAGAAATGTCCGCCTAGGAGTACTACAAAGGGATGAAGACACACACTTGAGTAAAAAGACAGTTAGAACTCTATCATAAAATATAGATTTGAACCTAATTTCGATCTTACCTGGAAAAATGAAACCACGATGCCAAAAGTTATGTCTCAAGCTTAGGTTAAGCCCAAGAGATGGCATGTGCTGGACAGGATCTCATTTACCAGACCTATAGTTCACCCTTTTATAACTTTTATCAAGCTCCTCCTACATTACGCCTAAAATCATTCTCATTCAGGGATATCACAGCTCCTCCCCTGTGGGTAAGTTTATTCGCTGTCAGTCAGGGCTGTACAACACTTGTTCAAATTCCCACGCTAGGATCTCCTGGTTCAATTAAGCTGGCCAGAGCAAATAGGACAAGTCACACCTCTAGCCTACTTCATCTGCCATCACAATAAAATCCGACTTTGTCAATTCTTCTGCCAACACTTTCCGCTCACTGTGTCAATATTGACGATCTGACCGGCACTCCAGTTTAGGTAACCTCAGGGGGAGATAATGGCAATTAGCCCTTGTTATCTGTTCCTGAAGGTCAGGCAGGGGGAATAACTATCTGACACCAACAAATGGTGTGCAAATCTCCAGTCAGTAAGTCTGCTTGGTCAGTCTTATCTCTGTACCTTAACACTTAACATCTGGGAAAAAGTTGTAGTGTTTGATATGACCAACGGTCCAGGAGAATTAAAGGTGTGATGTGGTCGTCTTACTTATATTAAGGATGTATCAAAATCCCTATTTTCCTGTATACTTTCAAAATACAAAGAAATAAAAGTAGGTTAAGGAAAGACATTCTGGAGTCACCGAGCGTATTGTCACAACCTACAACCGGTCGTGTGTAAATTGGAAGACCATCTTATAAATAACCAAGAAAAAGTATGGATGTTGTGGGGTCAATTGTGATTATGGTAGCTTACCACTAGGCTGCTATGTGCTGTTATGATGGTCATCAACAAAAAGACAGTGGTTTATTTCATTGCCGTCACACACGAAGAAAATACGTGTTGGGTAACCGTTATACGTTTTAATATCGATTCATACTAACAATCGTTGACTGGCTTAGGGGTGGTGTGGTCTCAAGGCATGTTGTCCGCCTCGAGTGCTACAGGTTCTGGGTTCAATCCACGGTAAGGGCTTGGCTTTTTTCGCGTGGACTTAAACTTCTAGTAATTCCCCCTGGTCTCTGGGTAGTGAGATCGGACGCCCGTAGGCATTGTTGCGCACTTAAAAAAAAAATCCCTTGGCAGTTGGAAATCGAAAAATGAAGCCTAACAGCGCTGCCTGGGCAAAATTTGGAGCTAAAAATCTACCCAAAGTATATCAGGATCCTCGCCGGTGCTACAGAGCCCGTGCACTGTGAAGAGCTTCTTCGGACTCAGCCTTGAGTTAGAAGAAGAACGAAGCACTTATGGTTTACTCCCGTATGCCATATGTTAATGCGTTGTTCAAAACCTCAAACCTCAAACTCGTTGACTGGCTGTCTAAATTTATCTCTCTTCTTCGTTGTCTTATTTTAAGAAACCGGAAATTGAAACAGTCACTGTCAGACGGCTCCAATAAAGATAACAGAGGAAATCAAGCAAGTGCAAAGCATTACAAACTGGAGAGGAGACAACAGAGAAAGTGGAAACATTGCGAGTTTTTAGATATAAAAGCATTCCACTGCTGATTTCTCTGTAGTTCAAATCCATTTGGAAAGGAAGAGCTGGTTGTAAAAAAACAATTTTAGACTACTAAGAGCTCTGTCATTGTTGATGGATGTTGTATAAGTATGCATCTCTTTACAGATACAACATTTAAACTGAATTAGAATGCAGTAATATTGAAGTAATATTTTAACACACCGATTTTCTAGCCACTTGTTAAATGCTTCTTATCCTTTCATTCGTATATGCGATTCGTGTCAGCCTGAGTTCAGACATTACATTTTTCTACTCTTTTTTACCTGATTTTGTGGCTTCTGGTCGATGCTGCAGCCCTTCCGAGACATCTCATTTCCATGGTTATTAATTTTACGTGTTCTACATCGCCCTAACAAGTTTTAGATTCAGACAGTAAAGTCAGGTTGTAAAGCTAAAAGTAAGGACAGGCAGTAAAGAGAAGTGGTAAAGACATGCATTAAAGGCAGAAAAAAAGACAGACAATAAAGACAGACAGTAAAGACAGACAGTAAAGACAGACAGTAAAGACAGACAGTAAAGACAGACAGTAAAGACAGACAGTAAAGACAGACAGTAAAGACAGACAGTAAAGACTAAAGTAAAGACAGGCACTAAAGAAGGACAGTAAAGACAGGTGGTAAAGACATACAATAAAGACAGACAGTAAAGATAGTCAGTAAAGACAGACAGTAAAGACAGACAGTAAAGACAGACAGTAAAGACAGACAGTGAAGACTAAAGTAAAGACATGCAGACATACAATAAAACAATAAAGACAGACAGTAAAGACAGACAGTAAAGACAGACAGTAAAGACAGTTACTAAAGACAAGCAATGAAATGAGACAGTAAAGACAAGCAGTAAAAACGGAAGCAGTAAAGACAGCGACTAGATAAGATACGTCGGGAATCAAATTTTACGAGATGCACACATAACATTTGAGACATTCCTAAAACAGATTAGAGAAATACCAGTGGCATCATTTGTAGTTCAAAATTAATGCTAAGATAGCAATGTTTGTAGTTTAACTACAGAAGTAGTTGATTCTCTATTCAACACCGCGTACAGTCACGACCTGGCCACGCAATATCACGACTAGCGTTACAACACGACGTGACACTAAACATACAACTATGGTGTGTGTGTGTGCGTGTGTGCGTGTGTGTATGTGTGTGTGTGTGTGTGGTGAGGGGCGGGGGGGGGGGAAGAGGATAAACGGGTACCATGGTTTAAGTACTGGTAATCCTTATCTGAAGTCGTTCCTTAACGCACATGTACCCTAAAACTCCAGCGTGATACATTAGACGACAGCAGTTTATAGATAACTATCTTGACAACAAACCTCATTTTTATTAATAAATGTCAATATGGACCAGTAGCAAACGGGGTGTTGTAGTGGTGTTGCGGCTAAGCGCTCGTCTCCGGCTCCAAGTTCGTAGGTTCAAATCCGCACCAAGTCGGAATGGTTTCCCTAAAAACATGACCTGGTTTTTCCAGGTAGACCCACACTAAAACAGGTATATGGTAATGTCCTGGGAATTCAAACGGACCGGCGTGATGCTGAAAACATTATCCATGAGAGGACAATAAAAGTGAAGAACACTTGTCCTTGCCTTCATGCATATTGGATGTATAGGACTAGACCTTTAGACCAAACGGAACTTGGTGGGTGATGTGGTCAGCATCACACCGTTCACCTTTGCTTTCCAAGACTGTATCTCGTAATCACTCAAGGCTGGGTCAACCTGGGAGCCAAGATAATTTTCAAAAAAAAAAAAAAAAAAAAAAAGCGGCTCGCGTCAGTACCTGAATTCACGTACTTCCAAATGAGAGCACAGTGGCCTATCATTAAATGTATAATATATTATATGAGTGTAACCTGACATGCCCTTTTACAATTTCGGATCTATCCAACATCAAGAACTGATTTCAGTGCTTTCAGCACTCTGAACATTCACAAATGTAAAACAAGAAGATAAGTTTTAGCATTTGTAGTGGTTGCTGTAGCAGTGACAGCTTTGGTTCTTGCGCGGTGAGTTTTCTGTAGGCCGCATAGATTATTGTCAGGGCCAAACTGTGTCAGCCACAAAAGAGGAGACTTGGGCAATCAACACAAAGGACCCCACCTGGGGACACACACGCACACGCGCACTCACACGTGCACACACACACCCACGCACCCACCCACACACACACACACACACACACACATGCACGCACGCACGCATACATGCACGAATACCTATCACAGCCAAAACAAAAAAGGCAAATCCAACAAAACAAGAGAAGCATGCAGAACAGGACAAAAACTCCCCCTGCCTCCTCCTTTTCTCCGTTCTCCCATACAGTTGGAATTAGAAATCATATGTCCGACTGGAAAGGTCTTTTACTTTCAATTTGCAAATATTGTCTTTAGGGCGAGAAATATTCAACTCACATAGTCTCGCCCACTGCATATAAAGCTGAACGCCCAGTCACCCTTTTCATCGACATCTCTTTTCAGATAATTCCAAGACACAGGCCATTTTCAAGGGTCAAACAAGTAACATTTATATTTCATTGTGCTCACATCTTTAGGAAACTTAGACAGCGGATAGGTTGTGCGAGGGGAGAACAACACAGCATGAATGGCAGTTGGAAATTATTTGAAAGTTAAAAAATAAATAATTGGCTGCACTTGTTGGGGCATCTTGTAAAGTGAATATTTCCAAAGATAGAAGAGAATATGGGCAACGAACTATTCTGTCTCGGGTTCTTCGGTATAATGACGGCCATAAAGTTTGTGGAACACGTCTGCCCACAATAAATCTAGACTTTTAAGCGCCCGTAAACGTTATTTGGCAGGTTAATTTGGTATTTCCCCACAACATTTTACCTTAATACAAAATAGTTCATCATCATGTAGCAGGACCTTTGCAGAAGGTCGCTCTCATCCCGGTCTGCCTGAAGGAAACTCGGTCTCTCGCCAGC
>CAJHNH020001151.1:157500-195086 GCA_905116865.2 Candidula unifasciata
AAACGCAGCTAACAAGGGCTTTATCTCTCTGGCTTTCCCATGTGGGTTCCGGGCCCCATTGTAGGTGGAAGAAGAACAGATCCACTGCATCCACAACAAGCATGTCGTAGGAGTCCAACTTGATCCCTCAACAAGCAAGTCGTGGGAGTCCAACTGCATCCCTAACAAGCAAGTCGTAGGAGTTCTCGTGCATCTGCAAAAAAAAAAAACAAGTCGTAGTAGTTCCACTTGATCCCTAAACAAGCACGTCTTAGGAGTTCCCGTGCATCCCCAACAAACAAGTCGTAGGAGTCCCACTTGATCCCTCAACAAGCAAGTCTTAGGAGTCCCACTTAATCCCTCAACAAGCAAGTCGTAGGAGTCCAACTTGATCCCTCAACAAGCAAGTCGTAGGAGTCTCACTGCATCTCCAACAAGCAAGTCGTAGGAATCCAACTGCATGTCAGACAAGCAGGTCGTAGGAGTCCCACTTCGTCCCGTAGCAAGAAGGTCGTAGGAATCCCACTGCATTGTCGCGAGCCCACGTGAGTAAATACACTTATATAGTGAGTGTGTGGGTTTGAATTCTAACAGTGCCCAATCACGTGAGAAAATGGACTATCTATTTAGGCTATGGTGATCCTAAACGGTCCTGGATAGCCAAGAAAACAGCGAGTGGCTCGTTCCAATACATGAAAGTTCCTGTACTTGTATCCACAGGAGTAGGAGAAGGGATAGATAGATATCAGGATAAACGCACTGTGATATTACCAAGATACACAGTTAACCCCTCCGACTTTCTCCTCTCCTGGCATTACCTAAAAGCCCCCATCAAGTGATTTAAATATTTGTCAGCTGAAGTAAACCAATATGCACAAAGACACTTGAACCTAAGTACACAATTTACTCAACTATCTTATAACAACATGAACAAGATTTATTGAATAACTCTAACAAAATATAACATGAACGGGTTTATGCTAAGTAGAGTGAAGATGGTGTTATTGATGATATTCAGTCATATACTTAACTCCTAAATGGAGAATTCAACCTCGGGACTGTTCTCGGCTTGAGACCCTGCCTATTCTTTTCCAGTTTGTCGTCCTCAATGCTTTCAAGCAGGTCGTTACATTCATACGGTCGGCGAAGAATGAATGCCTACTAGTCCCTGCCCAATGTGGGAACTGTGATAAAGAAACAAGCGCACATGTGTAGTATCTAATCTAGGTGTACACTAAACATGTATTTTATAATAACATCAAACTTGTTTGTTTAAATAAAACATTTCATCTCTCCCTCATTTTCACATTCACTCCTGTCCAGTTTGGAAGAGCTTATGTCTCACATTCAAGCCGTTACATTTCTTGCCTTCCTCTACTCACGTCCTGTAATGATAGTCAAGTCTTCTATGTCTGATGTCATCTCTCGTACGGACTCAAAATGACAATCAGTCAGACAGAACACGTTCTGGAATCCATGCTTGGAACAATGGACGCGCCCAGAATGCTAACAATATTACTGGGGCTAATCAAATACCAAATCTCAAGGATTTACTCTCCGGGATCAGTCTCCGCATTAGCCTCCCGGGATTTAAACACATTTCAGTGTGTTAGCTGTATGTAATACAGATTCACATTAACCACGCGTGACAAGACTGCTACAATTATCTTCACGCTTGTGATGTTAGAAAAATGACAGTTAATTAAATTTCAATGGTAACATCAACATTTAAGTTTTACAACATTGAAACACATGTGCACGAAAAAACATCCATGACAATATCAATTACGATATAAAGCAATGTGACAGTGCCCTACAAGAATGGAGAAATGTCCACCTAGGAGTAATACAAAGTGATGAAGACACACACATGAGCAAAAAGACAGTCATATTTCTATCAGGAAATAAAGGTTTTGAAACTAATTTTCCTTACCTGCAGAATAAAACCACAATGCCAAAAGTTTTGTCTCAAGCTTAGGTTTAAAGCCCAACAGATGGCAGCAAAAGGCAGAGTCTCATTTACCAGTTCAAGAATCACCCTTTTATAACTTCTTAGCTCCTCCCACATTACTCCTAAAACCAATCTCATTCAAGGATGTCACAGCTCCTCCCCGTGGGTAAGTCTATTCGCTGTCAGTCAGTGACTGTACAACAATTGTTTGCGATCCCACGGTTACATTCTCCTGGTTCATCCAGCTGGTCAAATCTAATAAACAACGTCACACCTCCCATACCTATTTCAACCTACCAATTGTTTGCTAACGCCTCCACCAGACCATGTCAATATTGGCGATCTGACCTACTCTAAAGGTGGGTAACCTCAGGGGGAGATCATTACAATTAGCCTAACTTATCTGCTCCTATAGGTCTGGCTTGGAGATAAATATATGACACCAAAGTTTTGGCAAGCGAAATATTCAGTCACAAAGTCTGAGCATGTCAGCCTCATCTCTGTACCTTAATACTTAACATCTGGGAAAAAGTTTTAGTGTTTGATATCACCAACAGTCCAGGAGAATTAAATGTTTGTTCAGGTCGCCTGCTTAGATTAAGGATGTATCCAAATCCATTTATTCCGCTGAAGTAAACTAATATGCACAAAGACACTTAAACCTAAGTACACAATTTACTCAACTATTTTATATCAACATGAACAAGTTGTGGGAGTTCAACTGCATCCCCAACAAGCAAGTCGTAGGAGTTCTCGTGCATCTGCAAAAAACAAGTCGTAGTAGTTCCACTTGATCCCTAAACAAGCAAGTCTTAGGAGTTCCCGTGCATCCCCAACAAACAAGTCGTAGAAGTCCCACTTGATCCCTCAACAAACAAGTCGTAGGACTCTTACTGCATCTCCAACAAGCAATTCGTAGGAATCCAACTGCATGTCAGACAAGCAGGTCGTAGGAGTCCCACTTCGTCCTGCAACAGGAAGGTCGTAGGAATCCAACTGCATCTCTAAAAAGCAAGTCGTAGGAGTCCCTCTGCATCCTTAACAAGCAAGTCGTGGGAGTCAACTAATTGGCGGGGGCCGCTTTTATGGTCGGAGTACCTCTGCCTGATAGACAAAGCGCAAACACTCTGTATGCAAATAGTATGTATCTGTGAAATGGATGTGCACGCAGCACCCAGGTTCTGGAACAAAGCTGAAGTCCAAAGGTGGATAAACACCGAGAACCTTTCACCGGAGTTTACAGCCCGTGAACGCGAAGAAGAAGTACTCTGGCTCTACACTAGGTTGGACACTTTCTATGCAAGGAAACTAACTGGGACAGAATGGATTAAGAAAAGCACATGAAATTACCGATTAAGAAATTAACACACAAGGAGCTAACTGTTAAATGAGTTAACTGTTGAATAAATAGTAACACAAACTATAATTTAGTATTATGGATACCGACTTATAAAGTCCGTTTTTTTTCTCTCAAAGAAACTTCACCCCCGAGACACAAGTCGCAGACAAACGAGATTCCTAGAACTAGACCGGTGGAAGGAGATGGCTTTGTCGTTTTTGCAGAATTCATCATGACATGTTGGCAAGCTCTCCTATGCATAGCAGATTTTAAAAAAAAGAGACAGACGATCTAACGAAAAAGAGAAGGGCAGCAAAAAGGAAAATAGAAATATGGAAAATGGCATGTGTTACCATCGGCAGAAAAAGAGCAGACCGGAAGTAATGGAGATCCCTTGTGAATACTTTATGTTTCAGCAGCGACGTAGGAGGGTACAGATATAGAAACATAATTTCTTATACTTTTATGATGCTCAGATAACGCCATTTTTTAACATTCCACTACACTTATAAACACAATTCCTTTGTAGCTGCATCTTAGTTTTAGCTATCCACCTAACAATCCTGTTGTCTAAAGAACACCACAGGACGGCTGGCTTTTCTGGGTTGATTACAGCACAAGTACACCAGTCAATCACCTTATCTACTGTTGCAAAATACTACTGATCATGTAACAATGCTGTCATCATCACCAGCCATCAGTAACACCAGTCTCGTCACTATCATGGCACTATTATCTTCGTCATCACTATCATTTCATCAAGGTTAAAGTCGAGAGGATCGACTTCGTTGCACCAGGTTTCACCCCACATGACTCGGTCTCTCTCCGTACAATGGCTAGCTGATTGCCGAGAGCGTCGCACAGAGCACGAACTGCGTAGCGCATATAATCAACATACTACTGGTTCCTTATACTATGTATATCCAGTAACTACTATTCTTGACATATCCTCGTACGGATGTCATTTAATTCTTATCTTTTAAAATTAGTTGCATATCCCGTAACAATTAAACCTAGCTTCTCTATGTGCTTTATATGGCTTAACTAGGCCATTTTTCCATTCAGTAGTTTGTGGCTTAGGCGTTATGAACGCGCTTTGTAATGCTGGGGTACTGGGTTTGATCCCAGCTGCGGGCCTTGCATTGATTTCGACAGTGGTATCGAGAAGCTGACCGTCCAGAGGCAATGGCAAACTGCTGGACGCAAACTTGCCTAGAAAACCACACAACAGCCAGGAGCTGTTGGGGTTGGTTAGGCAACGTCCTGTAAAGCATACGCAACTAACCCTAGTGTGTGGCTTAGGCGTTACGAACGCGCTTTGTAATGTCGGGGTCCCGGGTTCGATCCCAGCTGCGGGCCTTGCGCCTTGCGTTGGTTTCGACAGTGCTATCGAGAAGCCGACCGTCTAGAAAGCAATGGCAAAATACTGGAAAAACCACAACAGCTAAAAAATGCTGGGGTTGGTTCTGCAACTACATGTAAAGGATACGCAACTAACTAGTTTTGATATTACTCACCAAACTGTTGACGCGCACAGTGTTAAGCAAAAAAATCTAAAATGTGAATCGCCTACAACTGAAGTGAACTAAATATGTCGGCATTATAATTTCGAATTACAAAGAACATTATTTCCATTATTTAAATTAAAAAAGATCTTTAGTAGAAAACAAACGGCATTTTACTATTCGTGTTTTGGCCATCAAACATGGCAATGGCTGGGAACTGAACATTTCTTCTACAGGCGTCTGTTGGTCCATTTTCGAAAATTCTCTTAGGAAAACAAGAAAAAATGACGGAACACACCCTGCACATTTAACTCATGTTAGGGAATGCCCCTGATGGGAACTTGTTTGATGGCGTAAGGAAGTGCGCTGTGTTTAGATTTTTTTTTCTAGTCAAGGCTGTTTACGGGTGCTAAAGCTTTGATATGATAGAGTAACTAATGTAGAGCTTTGGGAGAGAACTAAGCAAGCTCCAGTGGACCAAGAGGTGAGGAAAAGACGCTGGCGTTGGATAGGACACACATTGAGAAAACCAGAGAACAGCATATCTAGAAGAATGTCTTTGCATTGGAACCCACAGGGGCATAGAAATAAAGGACGGCCCAAAAAAAAAAAAAAAACAGATAAGAGAGCAGGAGAATACAGTTAGAAAGATATGGAGGACATGGGGAGAGCTCCATGCAATGGCGAAGGATGAAACGACTTGGCGTGAGCTGGTTGAGGGCCTATGCTCCACTGGGGGATAGAAAGGCAGAAGAAAAGAAAAAAGCTTTGGTTGCTGCCACAGAACAGTGGCTGACAGACATTACTGCCGGCTCAGTTGCTAGTTAGTTAGTTAGTCAGTCAGTCAGTCAGTCAGTCAGTCAGTCAGTCAGTCAGTCAGTCAGTCAGTCAGTCAGTTAGTCAGTTAGTTAGTTAGTTAGTTAGTTAGTTAGTTAGTTAGTTAGTTAGTTAGTTAGTTAGTTAGTTAGTTAGTTAGTTAGTTAGTTAGTTAGTTAGTTAGTTAGTTAGTTAGTTAGTTAGTTAGTTTAGTTAGTTAGTTTAGTTAGTTTAGTTAGTCAATCGACAGATCATCCTCGTGTGACATCAAACCATTCAGCCAATAAGTGCTAGGATCCCTTCCTTAGTAAATCCCGCAGCATATAGCGGCCGGTGACACCAGTTCTGTGTTGGTTTATTCTTCTTCTCTGGCTTCGTGCATGGTGCTCTTGTTTGGTCACACCACGTTTAACTTTGAGAATGGTTCGGTACTAAATCCTCTGTTGGCCTTGTTGGTAAGTGTTTCAGTACTCTTTCAGAAGGGGATGCTTCATCTCCTCCCGATCAGTCTGAGAATCCAGTTCGACCCAGTCTTGATTTGTACCGTAACATTTTCTAGAATAAGGTACCATCATTTTGTAACGGCTTAACGCTCGCCTGTGCATCCAAAGGTCGTAGGTTCAAATGTTAAAATGTTACTGGATAAGAGAACATTTGCCCACATCAGAAACAATCTACATTCTCTGGTCATGTAATGAGAAGGAGAAAATTGAGTACATCGTGATCGTGAGAAAGTTAGTGGGGTAAGGAGGCAGAGGGAAGCGAGAAAGAAGACGCTGGACAGCTTGACATCATTGAATTGAAGCTGATCTGTGTCAGAACTGACTAAAAGTACGCGAGACAGTAGGCTGTGTCAGAACTGACTAAAAGTACGCGAGACAGTAGGCTGTGTCAGAACTGACTAAAAGTACGCGAGACAGTAGGCTGTGTCAGAACTGACTAAAAGAACGCGAGACAGTAGGCTGTGTCAGAACTGACTAAAAGTACGCGAGACAGTAGGCTGTGTCAGAACTGACTAAAAGTACGCGAGACAGTAGGCTGTGTCAGAACTGACTAAAAGTACGCGAGACAGTAGGCTGTGTCAGAACTGACTAAAAGTACGCGAGACAGTAGGCTGTGTCAGAACTGACTGAAAGTACGCGAGACAGTAGGCTGTGTCAGAACTGACTAAAAGTACGCGAGACAGTAGGCTGTGTCAGAACTGACTAAAAGTACGCGAGACAGTAGGCTGTGTCAGAACTGACTAAAAGTACGCGAGACAGTAGGCTGTGGATATACATAGCTACCAACGCCATAGGGTATGGACTACAAGAAGAAGATATATTTAAATCTGTCGCAGTCGTTACTTTAAATATGAGTTGTATATGTTCAGGTCTGTCGCAGTCATTGCTTCACTTTTAAGTTGTATATGTTCAGGTCTGTCGCAGTCATTGCTTAACTTTTAAGTTGTATATGTTCAGGTCTGTCGCAGTCATTGCTTAACTTTTAAGTTGTATATGTTCAGGTCTGTCGCAGTCATTGCTTCACTTTTAAGTTGTATATGTTCAGGTCTGTCGCAGTCATTGCTTCACTTTTAAGTTGTATATGTTCAGGTCTGTCGCAGTCATTGCTTAACTTTTAAGTTGTATATGTTCAGGTCTGTCGCAGTCATTGCTTCACTTTTAAGTTGTATATGTTCAGGTCTGTAGCAGTCATTGCTTAACTTTTCAGCTGTATATATTCAGGTCTATCGCAATCGTTACTTCAATTGTCAGTTGTATATATTCAGGTCTATTGCAGTCGTTTTTCAATTTTCAGTTGCATATATTTAGGTCCGTCGTAGTTGCTGTTCAATTTCCAGTTGCACATATTTAGGTCTGTCGCAGTCGTTGCTGCATTTCTGAAATGTAAAAACTCTAGTCTGTCACATTCCTAACGTTATCCTAATTTCATATTGTCAATTTTCATGTCTGTTGCAGTTATTGCGATATTATTTATTAGCAGATATGATAAACACGACTTTTACATTAAATGATTGACACAACAACTGCGATATATATGAATATTGACATTCTACAATCAAACTGACAGTACGAAATGTGAAAAACCTGAATAATTACATTCAAAATTGAAACAACTGCTATAGATCTGAATATATCGCTGTTGTTGTGTCACTGATTTATTGTAATAAGTTGTGTCTCTATAATATTTGCTGTGTCAATTTGAATATGTTGTCTTGTAGATGTCTTGGTGCGTCAAGATGAATATGTTGGTTTTAGATGTTTTGGTCAGTTTTGTGTTGCAAATTCCCCGTCTGGGTACATGAGTCTCAATTTTAAGGGCGGAGGTAAAATCGTAGGGTGGGTCGGGGTGGATAGGCACACCGTGTCTCCTTTCCACTTCCTAAGCATGTCGTAAAGGGGGACTAAATAGGACTATGGTAAAATCGAATGTGTTGGACCAACAGGCTCAGTTAACGCAGTCTAGCTGTAAACACAGTCAACAGCCTTGTTAATGGCGAACTCAAAAGAAAAAAAAAGAAGAAGAAGAAGAAGCAGAAGAAGAAGAAGAAGAAGAAGAAGAAGAAGAAGAAGAAGAAGAAGAAGAAGAAGAAGAAGAAGAAGAAGAAGAAGAAGAAGAAGAAGAAGAAGAAGAAGAAGAAGAAGAAGAAGAAGAAGACGAAGAAGAAGAAGAAGAAGACGAAGAAGAAGAAGAAAAAGAAGAAGAAAAAGAAGAAGAAGAAGAAGAAGAAGAAGAAGAAGAAAATGAAGAAGAAGGAGGAGGAGGAGTGGTGCAAATATTTAAACCCATCCCTTTTAAAACGCTTGACTTTCTTGTAAATATTCAAATGTATCACACTTGTCATGCCAATCTGGTCTTATACATATTCAGTGCTGTCACATTTTTGCGTCAATCCTTTGTTCCGCGTACATTGATTTATATCACATTTGTTTGCATCAATTCTGAGCCAAGCCTTTTACGAGTTTATTGCAGTTGCGGCGACACAGCACCACCCATTAGATTCCTTTTACTTCTGCAGCGTCCTGTTTTTGTTGTTTTCCCACGGCTTCCTCTAAGAAGAGATTCCCATAACTACCTGTACAGCTTGTTCGGCTTTCTCACCTAGATGGAGGGAGAGACAGTGTAGGATGGCACTAGGGAAAGAAAAAAGAACAAATGACGTAGCTATGCGAGAGAGATTGCTCTGATTCGAAGGCAACATGAACTCGTGTTGTTAACGTGACGCACAGCTTTAAAATAATCTAGAGCAGGATTTCGAAACATCTCAAACAACTGAAGAAATTACACATGAATAACAAACATTTATAATTATGTCTATACAGACATATGGCAAAACATAATTAATAAATGTGACATTTTGGTAGGAAAGTTTAAAAAAAAAAAAAAAAAAAAACAATTGGTTAGTCAACAGTTTATTATTAAAGGCCGGTTGTAGGGAAAAAAATAATCTGTTGATAATAACTCATCAGCCAACGAAATAAATGTATACAAAAAAAACCCCATAAAATACCAGAAGGCAATTTGAGAATAAAGTGGGCGGGGGGGGGGGGGGGGGGGGAGGGGAGTGAGGACATCGTGCGAATTGCAAAGAATCCAAATGTTTGGACGACTTGATGCGAGCTGATTGAGGCACTAAGATCCATTAGGGAATAAAAGGCAAAAGAGGAAAAAAAAGGGCAAATAGAATCAATTTGCCACAACCCCAATTTGTGAGCATAATGTGATCAACTTGCGGTGTGTCAATGATAAGATTTTTATCGCTGAAATAAAATGCACTTTAAAGAAGTGGTAAATATAGTAGTAACAGAAAGTCAGGGCACAGTTCGTAGTCACACGGCTAAAAAGCAGATGCAATGGTACATTTATGGAAAAACCTTTAATTTCCCTCTAGAATGCAACTTTGCATTAAACTGGAAACGTTTGCATCAAGCTATTACATTCAAGTATTTGCGCATCTTGATAGCAGTAGATGGTCAATGTGTAACATAACTTAAATGTAGAATTAGTCAAGATGAACGCAGCCTTCATGACTTTTTAAGAAAAAAATGTAGGACCAATTTTGATGTGCAAAAATAAATCTTGCACATTTAGCAGATTAGTGAGACATTACATGGAACTGACAGAGATAGATTTTATATGATAAATATTAGAGCACAGTGGACAAATAAAAAACTTACTAGGACTGTCTTAACAGAAAAATAACTAACAAAGATAACTGATCACCTGCATCATGAGCAATCCACTTTTTTTTAAACACTTTGTAGAAAGGCAAAAACAGGTACATTGTGACAACAGGAAAGTGAGAAATTAGGAACGGCACACACATAAAAAGAAGCAAAGAAGAGAAAATGTTATACAGTTTGGTGTCATGAATAGGTGGAACCTTGGCTCTGAGAACGATCTAATCTAAAACAGGTTATGTGAACCTTGGCTCTCAGAACGATCAAACCTAAAATGTGTTATGTGAACCTTGGCTCTCAGAACGATCTAACCTAAAATGTGTTATGTGAACCTTGGCTCTCAGAAAGATCTAACCTAAAATGTCTTATGTGACCCTTGGCTCTCAGAACGATCTAACCTAAAATAGGTTATGTGAACCTTGGCTCTCAGAACGATCTAACCTAAAATAGGTTATGTGAACCTGGGCTCTCAGAACGAACTAACCTAAAATAGGTTATGTGAACCTTGGCTCTCAGAACGATCAAACCTAAAATAGGTTATGTGAACCTTGGCTCTCAGAACGATCTAACCTAAAATAGGTTATGTGAACTGTGGCTCTCAGAACGATCTAACCTAAAAAAGGTTGTGTCCTGTGACTTTAATGCGATCTGCATAATGCTGACGATATCATCCATAGGGTGAATTCTATTTTAAAAAAAACATTAGTCCTGCACTATATGCTGATAGGCCAAAGTTTGAAACGGATCCTTTACTGAAATCTTTATTACTGGGTGGAACATTTATATTAGCAATGATCAGTATTACACACGACAGGAAACTGTAGGCATGTTGGATCCAGAAGCTATAGATAATACGGACTAACATGTAAGGGGAGGTAGGAAGACATTGGCTTAGAACCGTGATAGTCACGCTGTTTATACACCCCAGTGTACCCAGGAAACATTGACGAAGGAATATTGGGTATATGTCAAGTCAGGGAAAAGGATAAAGCTGCCGAGATAAGAATATGTTGATGCGCTATGTAAACTGTGCATGGCAGCCCTAGGAGAGAGAGAGAGAGAGAGAGAGAGAGAGAGAGAGAGAGAGAGAGGGGGGCAGTGGGGGATGACAAGACTGGGGTAAGGGTGAGTGGGTATCGAATTTCTGACACAGAGCAAAAACATGACTGGCGAGTTAAAAAAATCACACAAAAACAAAATAATAAAGACGTCACCGGAGAAGTTAGTGAAGTATTTAATTAGACGTAGGTAAGTTCGGTGTATAAAAATGGTACGTGGAAAACAACATTTGACAGGGAGACGCGGAAAACAGAAGGAAATTCACTGTAGATCTTATTGAAGTAGGCAGATATACACACAGACGTAAACACATATAAACAGAAACGCTACAACAGGCTGCTTGTGGATCTACGAGAAACACACGCACACATCAATTCACACATACACATCTACACAAAGCTAAAATTAACGAAAGAAAGAACTTCTTTCTTTTCTTCAAAAGGTTAAGAATTAGGCTCTCAGGCCTGTCTAATATTCTGTCCTTATAGCCTCACCCCTTTCATAGAAAAAAAAATCATTTATAATTTAATAGATAGTAATACATAATCTCGACAGTAACAAAGGGTTAATTACAAAAGTTTGAATGTACTCTAATTATTCCATTATTTCAAAATAGTAATACTTCTTATTGGTCTAATTATAAAATATCTAGGGTAAATATAATAGATGGGAGCAGCCGTGGTGTAGTGGCTAAGCGCTAGCCAGCGGATCGAAAGTTCGTGGATTTGGGTCCTGACGTGGCCTTAAGTGGGTATCAAGTATAGTTCTCGGAAATAAAACCGCCCAGTGTGATGTTGGCCACATCACCCAGTGAATGCTGGTTGAACTATAAAATATAGGTCTAACCCTATATGCCCAATGCGCCTGAATGCGTGAAAAAGGTCCTTTACATACTTCTTTTTAACCTAAATATGCTATATGCTTAAAATACTAAAATACTACTATTTTCTATGCTGTTTGTAGTCTCAGTCACTGACTGACTGACTGACTGAATGATTGACTGACTGACTGACTGACTGACTGACTGACTTTCTGACTGACAAGGAATTAAAAACAAATTACTGAACGTCAGCACACCAAAATAAATAAACAATCAAGAATAATATAGATTGAAACATTATTAATGCAATGTTATGCTACTTTTTTTTTCAAGAAGCCACAAAATAAGATACATCAAAACGAGAATAATAATCGGACAGACAAGAAATTTAGAAATCTGGATATTGATACTGTATAATCTGTTCTACATAATGACAGCAGATGGATGAAATCATGATCGCTAAGTGCTAGTTTAGGAACGGGATTAATTTATGTGAATGTTTTACTGATCATCATCAAGTGCCTAGCCTACTGAATTAATCGATCATGCCTCTCCACATTCGGTAAAACTATGGGGGTGACTGCAGTCAAGCTAATACAATGAATTCAAGAGAAATTTGACTAAAAAGCTCAACAAAATGGGAAAGAGGAAAACGTGCACAAAACAACACAACGTAACGTTTCGGCCAGGCAGCCTTTTTCAAACACAAGTGGACTACACAAACGAGGAATGGAGAGTATGTAGATCTCTAAGGGGTGACGTGAGCGACGTTTAAAAAATGTGATGCGGAATAAATGAAATAAAATAAAATAAACGATGGCTAAAAAATATATAGTCACAATACTGGGAATAAAAGAAATGCAAGTGTTAATGATACATAAATGATATTGATAAGAAATAGAATATGGTAATAATATGAAATAAAATAAAATAATTAACATTTAAAATGTAATAAGATTAGAACTATTTAGATGAAGGTTACCTTCATTTATTCCGCATCACATTTTTTAAACGTCGCTCACGTCACCCCTTAGAGAGCTACATACTCTCCATTCCTCGTTTGTGTAGTCCACTTGTGTTTGAAAAAGGCTGCCTGGCCGAAACGTTACGTTGTGTTGTTTTGTGCACGTTTTCCTCTTTCCCATTTTGTTGAGCTTTTTAGTCAAATTTCTCTTGAATTCATTCTCTCCACATTCGGCGATCCGCAAGTGTCAATTTATGTGTTTACCCCCTCCATGTCATGACAAAACGCTGTCAAGAATCTTCTCACTCTGTCTCTCTTTCCACAGATCTTTCCAGTGGTCACCTTATGTTCCAGTTTCCTTCTTCTCATAACAGGACCCCCCCCCCCCCGCCCCCCCCCCCCCCAAAAAAAAAAATTACGACTGTGTTTTTGTGATGTTTGTGATAAGCTATCTTCGAGCCTTTTGATACCAAACAACACAGCATATCTTTTGTTGTTGTTGTTGATCATTTCAAAGACAATATAACGTTCTTGCTATCTTCTATCATATACTATCATTATATAAGCCTTTTTTGGATGATAATGTTAATTTTTTATGACCCACAGTTTTTTTATTGATCTTTTTCATGCGTAAAAATATGCTGCTTTCAAACTCAACTTCCTGCAGCAGAGGTGGCTAATTTCTGCAAGGAAGATATAAAAACTGAACAAAAAGTAGATCACCGAGCTTCACAATATAGCACACACAAATAAAACGTGAATGTTGCAGCAATACAGCCTTCTTCAGCACATATATACATCAAACAAAGCCACACGAATACACAAAATCACGTGAGTATCCAGAAGCAGGCACGTATGCTCTGCGAGGCATCTTGCTTCAGCATCATGTGTGACTGTTCCCAGTTAGTTGTCTCGATTCACCGGCATGTATTTCACACTGTAGTTCTTGATAGTGGCTATAATTTCTGATCTCTTGCAATATAACTCTAACCCCAGTTAATATTGCATAGCCCATATTTTATAAACCATGAAGCTATTAGTATCGCGTCACTTGAACTTCCCGTCCCCGTGTTGTTTTAAGTCCCATTTTGTGGGTGGGAAAGAAAAGGATAGTCCCACTGCCTCCTTATGAAACATGAAATAAAAAGGCTACTAATTAGGGATGTGTCCTCTGAAGTGAAACACATCTGCCTGATAAGACAGGAATCAACAGGCTGCATACAAATAAGCAGATATGTAAAATACTTACAAAAATCAAGTTATGGAACAGGATTAAAGTCCAAAGTACACGAACAGCCAGAACTTTCAGCCAGAGTTAACGCGAATTTATCAATCCCTTACATATAGATTCAGGATACATGATACTTCAAAGTATAATAGTATAAGCGAACAGAGTCCTACTTCTACTTCTACCCCCATCACCACTACTACTACCACTATAAAAATCACCACAACAATCATCACTACTACCGCCACCACCAATACTATTACCACCACTACAACAACCACCACCATCACCATTACCATCACCGCCGCCACCACCACCACTACTACTACCAACACTTTAGAAATCACCACAACCATCATCACCACCACCACCATCACTACTTCTACCACCACTACAACAACCATCAGCATCACCACTGCCATCACCACCACTACCACCACCACTACGATTACAATCACTACCAAAAGCACCACTACTGCAACTGCTGCTACCACCGCCAGCACCACCACCACTACTACTATCACCATCACCATCGCCACCACCACTACTACCACTACCACCATCACTATCGACACCACTGTTACTACTACTAATAACGCCACCGCCGCCACTACTGCTGCTACTCCTCCTCCTACTACTACTACTCTTTCTCATTCTAATCTTGACCAGATTTAGACTCATGTTGAAACAGACTGGCCAGCACTCAACGGGCAACATGGTTAACATCACGCCTACTGACTGTACTTCCTAGAGCATTTGATGGTACCCATTAGAGGCTGGATTGATCTGTGCCCCATAGTCAGTTTAACACGTTTCTGTTCCATGAGGACTCGAACCTTCTTGCAGGCAGACACGCCTATAGCCATAAAGTTACTTCTGTTTGTCACAGCTCTGCCGAAGAAAATTGACATGAATCAGACAAGCCGCCTGCAACTCTATGAGTTAAAAGTTGATGGTTAAAGGTGGGAAGAGCGTCTTGACTGCACCGGAATTTATCCAGTATGGCTCAGACTCTCCTCTGAACCTCTGAACTGTTAGTCGCTTGCCAGGAGTGTCACACAAAACACGAACACTGTAGCTCGGCGACGATCCACGGCTTCTCCCCCCCCCCTTTCCCCAGTTAAAATTGCACTCGTGAACAGAGCAAAGCAGACGTGAAAGGAATCCATGTCCTTCAGTGCGCGAGGCAAACGGCCTAACCGATTCACAACAGAGACACCACCCCCCCCCCCCGCACCCCACCCCCACACTTTTTCCGAAACAACAGCCATAAATTCGAAGTAGTGAAATTTCAGTGAATTTATTTCGGCTGCATTATATTTATTTGATGGTAGAAGGAAGATAGCCTTTCTCATGAGGGAATGTATGCAGTTCAGACTGAGCAACATACGGAAAGATAAAATCAGTTCTGAAAATAGCTCTCATGAAAATTGAAATTGAATTAGCAGGTATAGACAAACAAGTACGTCAAAAACCAGTGGTCTTATTCTGACTATGATCCGGATATTGCAGATGAAGTCTGTGTTCTATTCCATATCCTGTTCACATGGCTGTTGACACAAAAAGGCATTCACAAGTGATCTCCGGTGTTCACGGTTTTAAACTTTTTGGCTCCTGGTATCCCATGTTAGTTTACTTTCCGTCATTTTCCTGTCTATTATTGTTCTCTAATTTACCTTTAATTGTCCATGATTTCTTTTCCCACCTGCCGTCCACGGAAAGCTGTCCGTGCCAAATAGTCGTAAGGTATTCTGCAAACATGTCCAAGCGCTCTGTCTTCTTCCTTTGAAAACGTTTGCCACTGATGAATATTTTTGTTTCCTCTGCTGTCTGTGTGTGTGTGTGTGTGTGTGTGTGTGTGTGGGGGGGAGGGGGGTGCGTGCGTGCGTGCGGGTGTGTGTGTGTGTGTGTGTTTTGTCTGGCCAAAAAAATGATTTTCTTCAAATACTTTTTGGAAAGTTGAATTTGAAGTTGCCGCTGTCATTTTCCACCCTTCGCAGTCGAATAGCAGAAATCTCGAAATGTAGCATTATTTTAGAAATACATGCTTGTGTCCATATTTGGAAAAAAAAATGGGGGGGGGGGGGGGGGGGGGGGGGGGAGGGGAATGGAGTTTAGCTCTATTAGAAGTAAAGTAACAACATGTCGTAACAGATACTCGGTTCTTTTAGACGTGTACTTATTATATCATGCCACAATAAAAACACGCCTCCATTTTAAAAGGGACGTGTACCATAAAACGGAGGCTCTGTTTTAAGTGCAGTAACGATATATCCTGCAAGACGTCGGCTCCGATATAAGTTTAATTATATAATGTCTTACAAAACTGTCGGCTTCATATTAGAAATTATAACAATATATCATGTTGGCAGCTGCCTCAGAAATGTAGTAACAATATATCATGTTGGCAGCTGCCTCAGAAATGTAGTAACAATATATCATGTTGGCAGCTGCCTCTTGTTGGTGTCAGATATTTATCTCCTAGCCAGACCTTCAGGAACAGATAACAAGGGCTAATTGCCATTATCTCCCCCTGAGGTTACCTAAACTGGAGTGCCGGTCAGATCGTCAATATTGACACAGTGAGCCGAAAGTGTTGGCAGAAGAATTGACAAAGTCTGATTTTATTGTGATGACAGGTGAAGTAGACTGGAGGTGTGACTTGGCCTATTAGCTTTGACCAGCTTAATTGAACCTGTAGAATGTGACCGTGGGAATTCAAACAATTGTTGTACAGTCACTGACTGACAGTGAATATACACCCACGGGGAGGAGCTGTGACATCCTTGAATGAGAATGATTTTAGGCGTAATGTAGGAGGAGCTTGATAAAAGTTATAAAGGGGTGAACTCTAGGTCTGGTAAATGAGAGCCTGTCCAGGACATGCCATCTGTTGGGCTTAACCTAAGCTTGAGAGAGAACTTTTGGCATCGTGGTTTCATTTTCCAGTTCCCACATTGGGCAGGGACTAGTAAGCATCCATTCATTGCTGACCGTCTGAGTGTAACGACCTGCTTGAAGCAGTGAGGACGACAAACTGGGAAAGAATAGACAGGGTCTCAAGCCGAGAACTGTCCTGACGGTGAATTCTCCTACTAGAAACTAGAAGCTAAGTTATGTACAACTTTAATGTCATCTATAACATCATCCCAACTCTACTAGCCTAAACAAGTTCATTTTAATTTCGATTTATTCAAATAAATCATGTTTGATGTTGTTACAACATAGTTGAGTAAATTGTGTACTTAGGTTCAAGTGTCTTTGTGCATAATAGTTTACTTCAGCTGACAAATATTTAAATCACTTGATGGGGGGCTTTTCAGTAATGCCAGGAGAGGAGATAAGTCGGAGGGGTTAACTGTGTATCTCGATATTATTACAGTGGGTTTATCCTGATATCTATCTATCCCTTCTCCTACTCCTGTGGATACAAGTACAGCAACTTTCATTTCATGGAACGAGCCACTCGCTGTTTTCTTGGCTATCCAGGACTGTCTAGGATCAACATAGCTTAGATAATAGTCCAGTTTCTCACGTGGGTGGGCATTGTTAAGGTTCAAACCCACACCCTCACTGTATCAGTGTATTTACCCACGTGGGCGCGCGACACGTGACGTGACGCGTGGATTAATGGTTTATAATGTTGAGTAGGGATTTTCCTCTCAACACATTCCCTCTACCAGATTAACGGAACTAAAATCTGAGCTATGTTGCTCCCAGACAAAGTCCTGGATACCCAAGAAAACAACCATATTGGCTCGTTAAGTACTTTAACATTAGCTGCACTTGGTACCCACAAGAGAAGGCAAGGAATTTTTGATGTCTATAGCATTATACTTAATGAATTATTAGACAGGGCAAATGATTCCTCCGTCATCTACCTTCTCCCGGTGTTATTATTAATAATTAAAGAATTATTATCATATTATTTGAGCCCCCACCAAATGTACTTCTATCTATCAGTTTAGAAAACAGGTAAGATTGAATACACTTGGAATTTAACAAACGATGTAGTATAAAACTTGACATACAGCTCTATTTACTAACAATGATATTCCCAGTTTGTTGTGTTTACACCAACAGTGACTAGCTAATGTTATGATAGTAATGGGTTGTTTCAGCGCGAGAACAGCACCTGGGATTAGAGTGGTGTGATGAAGGTGATAAAGTATGAACAATTTATGAACATAACTTATGTTTCATAGAACCTCTGACAGCCGTAAGCACTGTCAAGCTCTTCCTCCTCTTCCAGCTTCTTCCCTGCTTGTTTCTCCTCCTCGCCCCCACCTCGTTCCCAGCTGGCCGAGTCTAACACAATGTAGTCTCTTTCATGGACTGATCGTCACATGGGCGCTGTAATCATGGAAACAAACACATACGTGTAGTATCTTGACTTACACTAAGAATACATGTATCAATTAATATAACATATAAGAATAAAATATATCCCATCACTCCTCATATTCCACATTCTCTCCAGTCTAGTCTGAAGGTCTTTTGTCTTACATGGGCGTCACATATCCTGCCTTCCTCTCTCATGCTATGTCATGATAGTTGACTTTTTAAGTCTGTTGTCTGTCCTCACCCAGACTTCCAACAACTGGCTGACATTGATATTACATGACCACGTGGAGCAGGTTATGTGCTGAAAACTCCAACACTTTATAGGTGCACGCTGTCCTGAATATTATCTTTCAGTGGCAGTGAATTCTATACACCCATCATTCTTCCCCTGGGGTTATCAATCCCCTGTTTAGGTGAACACATTAAGTGAGCACATGGTGGGCACACAAACGTAGCAGCATCCCTGCACATATTTTGGCATCATTTCCCTCAGTCCCAACTCATATTTTGGCTGATCATGGAAACAATATAATTACATTTCATTATGGCAAATGTCATTGTTCACATCTTATTTTATACACATGAAAACACACACTGAAAAACATGTGACACAAGAAATAGGAATAGTTTAGCAGTTCCCTAACTTGAGATACTGAATACTCACAAAGAACTATTTCAAGCAGAATGTGCAGACAAATTAGGAAAAGGTAGTATAGACTAAGCTTAACTCCCCAACCTAAGTATACAAGATTAATATTAATATTCACCTGGGAACTTTCCAGCACATGCCAAACACGACTCAACCAGTCAGAAAATACTTTTCCACGGTAGGTCTGAGTCTGTGGCCTGCTGGCGGCACTATGAGGTAAATCTACAATGCTTGCAGTATAAGTATCAATCTATTGTCCAAATTAAACTCCTCCCTTTACAGGGTTTTACCCAACCCTCAAGATGATGACTTAAGCCCCGCCTCTGAGGTAACTATCAGATCAACTTGGCTAACCAGTGACCTGTCACTCACAGTGAACGGCCTACAGTACGACCTTGACCAAGATAAAACATTCCTAATTGCCAAACACCTGTTCTCTCCAGAATTACACTGACGTGTTAAACTTTAAACTTCTCGTCGCCTCTATGTCTAGAGTCCGCTCAATTCGTGTAAGGTAATCTTTATGACCTACGGTCCAGCTCAGGTGTGATGCTAAGTTCCCCGTTCGCTGGCCTCTACAGTGTGGTCAGGAGATAACATTTATGACATGGGCATGTGAAAGGGAATTCTCTAGCCCCGGTGTAATTGCGTAACATTACCCAAGACTCAGTCGCTTTGTCTGGACTAAGGACTGGAGCATTTAAATCAATACGGTTTACAGTAATATTAGGGTAAAGGGCAGAGTAAATATAATCCTCTCTCTTTAGAACCAGAAGAACTTATTACAAGTACTAACTTCTGGAACCACTGAGATCGTTTCGTGACAGGCCCTCCGTTAAGTTGGTCGCAGCCAACTAAGACCAATTTTACGATACTCAGTGATTCCCAAGAATGTTAGTACAACCTGTCATCTCCAGTATTGTTCCAGTATTCCTTGTGGAATCGTGATGTCCTGCATCGATATACAGTCACCAATTGTCCCTCATTCCAGGCTAAGTCCTTAGTCCTAGAATCATGCGGGTATTTCGAGCAGCTGCTCAGTAATATCCGTTTATCTGGAGGTTTCTTCTCCCACAGGATAAGAAATGATCTCCGCTCTATCAACAATGGGATTCCTCGACATCGCTGACTGACAATCCCTGTCCACTTCCTCACTTCGCCACGCCCTATTTGCATAGGGAGGGCCTGAAGTGCTCTCCGAAAAGGATGAGTTGTAGTCAGGTAGGATTCTCTTTTCCTACATCTACAGATCCTGAAAAAATCTGTCACTAATCTCCTCTTAAACTGAGGGATATAGTCACTCATCGTGACAGCATGCCGTGAGTGCAACTGACCACTGACGATTTCTTGAAGGAGTGTCCACTTGTTTCCTCCTCGGTGCATCCTTTCCCTTTTACAAATTGTCCGGGTGGAATTCTCTTTCATTAAGATCAGTCCAGAATCAGAGCACGAAATCAAGTCAGGGGGTACAGTCAAATCATTAGGAAACTCAGGGTTTCCTGCAGACAGTAAAGTGGCATTTCTTCGCAATGAAGTTTCCACTATCAGCTGAGATACCCCTGTCACTTCATTCGAAGCGAAGAGTAATACAAGACCAGAATGTTGGGGTTCCCTACTTTTTATGGCTTGTTCCGCTTCAGGGTCCTTCATCAGAAGTATCCCTGTCGCGCCAGCTGTACAGGATAGAGACAATTTGTCTCTCTGCACACAAGAAGTACCTTCTTCTTCATCAATGGCAAACATTTCTGTCTGTCCAGTATCAGAGTGCACAGGACTTGCAGCAATGTCCTGTTTACTCGCTGTCTCTAAGGTCGTCAAGAACTTAAGAGAACTATCTTCCTTATCTGTTATCTCCGCCCTGGTCTGGCTTTCACATACCAAGTCTAGTGGAGGCAAATAAGGGGATTTGTTGCGGCCATAACAGTCAACTACTTTGGGCGAAAAGTCAGAACTAACTATTTCTATTTTGTATGCAATCGCATCAAGGGAAATAGGGGAAATATGTTTAGTGTTATTCCCTACATTAGTCTGCTTTACTTCTTCTTCTTGTTTGGAAGGACCAAAGGGATTATGGGAGTTGGGTAAGTCTTTGCCCTCGTCCTCATTAATGGCTGGTGTGCCAGTCGAACCACTGTGTCGACGGTTAGTACAGTTATCACGCTTGTGATTACTGCGGGGTGTGCTCTCATATATCTCATCTGAGATAATGGGAGTAAGGGGTTCCAGCAATGTAGATCCGGTCCCTTTTGAAGATTTCTGCTTGTTACTCCATATTTTCCTTTTAGGCTTAAGAATGGAAGTAAATGGGGCCAGCAATGTAGATCCGGTCATCCCTACAGAAAAGTTCTTCTTAATGTCAGCTCTGTCCCTATTAGGAATAAGAGGGGTGAGGCAAAGTCTTGGGTGGTCTATTACTTCATCCCGTGATGAAGTACCGTTTGGCGAAACAGTACACACCTCTCCATTGAGAGAGTGAGTCCCAGACCTTTCTACCAGAGTGTCAGTATGGGAGTTGTCAGTTCCCTCAACTGCCCTAATAGTGTTCTCACCGTTCCCTGTATCTAACTGCAGTTCTCTCTTTGTCTGCCTAAGTGGCCGATAGTTACGCAGCTTTTCTTGAAAACGCCTCATTCTTTCAACAGCTGCATCCTCTTCGAGTTGCAACAGTCTAGCATCTTCTTCTTCTTCAAGTTGCCGCATTCTCTCTTCTTCTAGCCTCTCTGCTGCATGACGAGCAAGCATCGAGTCATATTCTTCTTTCTCCAACTGGCGTTTCCTCTCTGCAGCATTACGGGCACTCATGTAATCGAAAGTATCCATATGGCCTTTAACAAATGATTCTAACTGTACTCCCACTCTACCCTCAGCTATCCCGATCTTCCTTACATCTTTTAGGAACTCGGTGCGTAAGTCCATTCTATCTATTAGATCTATCTAGAGATAAATAAAATACTACCCCGAGTCCAGATTAGAAGAATATATCAGAGCAAGGTAAACTGGGCAAAAGAGTAGCCTATGACAGCCGCACAAAGATGTAAATAAATCAAAGTTGCCTACCAGACTGACAGCTTATAGAGTAGTATAGCAGCACAAAGATTACACCGGTAAATGATATGATGTGATTTTACATTCAGTCACTATGCATAAGTATCAATGATATGATGTCAACATATAATGCTCTACAATCTATATCAAATTATGAAACATGCAAGCAAATATAATAATCATCAACATTAAAATTTACTAAATAAACAATAATCAATGGTTATGAAGTGATCAATGATAGACAGTTAACTCATATGAATTCATCAATTAATTACTTTTACAGTTATTATAATTCTAATCTTCCCAGTTACCAATTACTAACTATGATTTTAGTCTAAGAACTGGGTGAAGAGTTAAAATGAAATCTATGAAATTACACTTTTTATTCGTTAGTCTAGGGTCTGCCGGGTTTGATCGCTGGCGGGACGCCACTTGTGTCAGGTTTTAATTCTAGAGAGCGACACAACGGTTACATGATGTTACAAGTCCCAGACGAGATCTCCAATTGTCGCACGCCCACGTGGGTAAATACACTGATATAGTGAGGGTGTGGGTTTGAACCTTAACAATGCCCACCCACGTGAGAAACTGGACTATTATCTAAGCTATGTTGATCCTAGACAGTCCTGGATAGCCAAGAAAACAGCGAGTGGCTCGTTCCATGAAATGAAAGTTGCTGTACTTGTATCCACAGGAGTAGGAGAAGGGATAGATAGATATCAGGATAAACCCACTGTAATAATATCGAGATACACAGTTAACCCCTCCGACTTATCTCCTCTCCTGGCATTACTGAAAAGCCCCCATCAAGTGATTTAAATATTTGTCAGCTGAAGTAAACTATTATGCACAAAGACACTTGAACCTAAGTACACAATTTACTCAACTATGTTGTAACAACATCAAACATGATTTATTTGAATAAATCAAAATTAAAATGAACTTGTTTAGGCTAGTAGAGTTGGGATGATGTTATAGATGACATTAAAGTTGTACATAACTTAGCTTCTAGTTTCTAGTAGGAGAATTCACCGTCAGGACAGTTCTCGGCTTGAGACCCTGTCTATTCTTTCCCAGTTTGTCGTCCTCACTGCTTCAAGCAGGTGGTTACACTCAGACGGTCAGCAATGAATGGATGCTTACTAGTCCCTGCCCAATGTGGGAACTGGAAAATGAAACCACGATGCCAAAAGTTCTGTCTCAAGCTTAGGTTAAGCCCAACAGATGGCATGTCCTGGACAGGCTCTCATTTACCAGACCTAGAGTTCACCCCTTTATAACTTTTATCAAGCTCCTCCTACATTACGCCTAAAATCATTCTCATTCAAGGATGTCACAGCTCCTCCCCGTGGGTGTATATTCACTGTCAGTCAGTGACAGTACAACAATTGTTTGAATTCCCACGGTCACATTCTACAGGTTCAATTAAGCTGGTCAAAGCTAATAGGCCAAGTCACACCTCCAGTCTACTTCACCTGTCATCACAATAAAATCAGACTTTGTCAATTCTTCTGCCAACACTTTCGGCTCACTGTGTCAATATTGACGATCTGACCGGCACTCCAGTTTAGGTAACCTCAGGGGGAGATAATGGCAATTAGCCCTTGTTATCTGTTCCTGAAGGTCTGGCTAGGAGATAAATATCTGACACCAACAAATGGTGTGCAAATCTCCAGTCAGTAAGTCTGCTTGGTCAGTCTTATCTCTGTACCTTAACACTTAACATCTGGGAAAAAGTTTTAGTGTTTGATATGACCAACGGTCCAGGAGAATTAAAGTTTTGATGTGGTCGTCTTACTTAGATTAAGGATGTATCCAAATCCCTATTTTCCTGTATACTTTCAAAATACAAAGAAATAAAAGTAGGTTGAGGAAAGACATTCTGGAGTCACCGAGCGTATTGTCACAAGTACGACATTTGTCCCGTGTGGCTCCATAGTAGAAGGACAAAATAGTATGCACACAACCAATTAACAAGCATACCGTAAGAGTCGACTCATTAGAGTTTCTTTTTTGCTTCGACTTCGGAATGCATCTATACGAGAGGCAAGGAAGCGGGGAATCACGAATCTTCATAAAATGAGGCAAAATCTGTAAAACGGAGATGCACGCAAAACACCGGTTTTCAAACAAGACTAAAGAATAGAAATGGATTAACAACCAGAACAGTCAACCGGAGTTTACAGCCAGTAAACGCTAGGAAAAATTAATAGTGCCAGATTTTATTTTCTCAAATGTATGTAACCTATGTCGCCATGCCGAACAATACTGATGGAAAAATATTATGATGCTAAGAGAAAAAATATTGGAAAATACCAGGTATGTAAAAAGGTACGACGATATTTATAAGACGTTTGAATGTTTCTCTCATCCTTTGCAAAATTCTGAAATAACATGAACAAGTCTACGAAGGGTTTGAGGTGAATTAGTTGAGGGTATTTACTTTATTTTGTTACAAAAGCCGAAAAGGTTAAGAAGAAGAAAATAAAAGAAGAAAAAGAGAATGGGAGGAGGAGGATAAGGAGGAAGGGAAGAATTGGAGGAGTAGGAGAAAAAGAATGAGGAGGAGGAGATCAAGAAGAAGAAGAAGAAGAAGAAGAAGAAGAAGAAGAAGAAGAAGAAGAAGAAGAAGAAGAAGAAGAAGAAGAAGAAGAAGAAGAAGAAGAAGAAGAAAAAGAAGAAGAAGAAAAAGAAGAAGAAGAAAAAGAAGAAGAAGAAGAAGAAGAAGAAGAAAAAGAAGAAAAAGAAATAGAAGAAGAAGAAGAAGAAAAAGAAGAAGAAAAGGCAACAGGAACAGAAGAAGCAACAGTAGGTAAAAAAAAAAACGTAGTAGCAGCAGCAGAAGCAGAGGCAGAGGCAGAGGCAGAGGCAGATGGAGAAGAAGAAGAAGAAGAAGAAGAAGAAGAAGAAGAAGAAGAAGAAGAAGAAGAAGAAGAAGAAGAAGAAGAAGAAGAAGAAGAAGAAGAAGAAGAAGAAGAAGAAGAAGAAGAAGAAGAAGAAGAAAAAAAAGGAGAGGCAGCTCGAACAGAAGAAGCAACAGTAGATAATGATAAAAACGTAGTAGTAGCAGCAGCAGCAGAGGTTTATAATGATGACGAAGCAGAGTTGGCAGCAACGGCGGGTGTAATTTATATTGAAACAAAGGCAGCAGTACGTGGATTTTTGTGAACCACTCCATAAGTTATAATTTCGTGCATGCGAACACGACATTCGATTTATAATTTATGAGGTACTTTAATTGTGCCAACCAGCACATTTGTTAACGCTACATTTTTATGAGATCGCGGTCGACAACCCCTGAATGTGCTAGTCTGCATGATGTCAGGCAGAGGTTTTCAGACAGCATGTGCATATAATAACCAAATTTGTTAACCTCTCTTATTAAATGACTCATTAGTTGACTAGTAAAATAAAAATGTGCATATGAGTAGAGTATTTTATGTGTACATATCACCGATGCGGGGATTATTCACTGTGAATTAGGCGATATGCGATTGCTTAGCAATAAACGAACGTCCATCATGTAACAGGTCCTTTGCAGAACGGCTCTCTCATCACGGGCTGTCTAAAAGAAACTCGGTATCCGTCGAATAAACAGACAAAAACAATCTGACTTTTTATAAATTTAGACTTACTACTACGCCACACCGGCTGACTTCATGAAGTTGTCATGTTAACCCCTGTTTTTCTTGTAAGTAAGTTTGTGCTCATGGTTTCACTGTGTACACTTTAGACCTTCAGGCCGAATATGAGGGTCTGGTCTCTATGTTACTGCTGCTTCTCGAGCTTACTGCTCTAGTCCCATCGTATAGGCCTAAAAAAGAAGTGATAAATCAGGGTTCATAATTTCTGCTGGTTCATTGTAGCCAAGGAATTTTTTTAAAACTTGGCTGCAAAGTATAAAATGTTGTTAATAACCTTGCCAAATTCAGACGCCGCTGGGTGAATATGAATTATATTTACCTAAAAAAAAAACAACATCCAAAAGCCTTTATTGTGCCGGAAAGCAGTGGCAAATTACAGAGCGTAAACTTTACTTGAAAAAGATACAACAGCAATTTAAAAAAAAAAATTTCTGGGGTTGGTTCTGCAATGTCATGTAAAAGATACGCAACTAACTTATTGGCGCACGGTTTGTTCATTCATTGCCCATTTCCCCAAACCATACTATAATGTAAACCCTAAATGTAATACTAAATCAGCATTTGATTACATTCAAGGCTGATTAAATGCAAGAATCTGCTCCATGTGTAGCTAAACCAATTCCTGTCCTGATGCAAATAATAAAGTCTATATATAGAAGCAATGTATGCAGTGGGATTAAAAAATATCCAGTAGAAATTGATGTTTAAGATACGCTAGTGATCTTGTAGTAGAAACACATACAAAGGGATTACTGTTTGCAGTGAATGGCGTCAAAATCAATAGAACGAGGCAGTAAGACAAAGAGTTATATTAACAAAGAAGATATCAGAGGCAGTGATATAAGGCTTTAATGTCTGTTCATTATCTTTAAAGACATTTTATTTTATCCGTATTACATTTATCTTTGTTATTGCAGTGGCTAATAGACCTGTCTGCCGACCAGTTGATAATAAATAATAAATTCCATTCCTCATCGAGGAAGGCTTTTGATAATAGACTTGAACTGTCTGTCTGAAATACGTGTAGACAGGCGGCCACGAATTTAACCGGTCTTGCCGAAAAATCTAGCAAACGAGCATAACAATGACAGGACAGGAAAGCTAAGTCTTTTTTGCTTCTTGGATTCTGACCGTGCTGGTCCCCCGGGAACTGAATTCCCCACCCAGCGGCGACTGCCCGCACATGGGCAAAGCAGCGGTGGTTTCATGCGATCGAGGGAGGGTAGACTGATTGATTTCATGGCGGTGGTATGTCTATGGTTAGAAATAAATTTCTCAAGAAGTCAAACTGTGTAGAGTTAAATATCAGTGTGTATCATTGCTCGGAAACATTTAGTTTCGGGTAGCTAGGAGCGAATTTTCACTTTTGTTAGTTAAAGTGCTTAGCACGTGGTGTATGGACACGATATTAATTGGTTATGTAATGTTATATGTCTGGCACTTAGTTTTGTGTTATAAAATAAAAACAACAGATATCAAATGTGATGATTATAATTCATTTGTCTAATCTATATATATAAAAATCAATGTTTGTGTGTTTGTTTGGTCTCTATAGACTCGGAAACTACTGAACCGATTTAGCTGAAATTTTCAGGATATGTTTGTTGTGATACCGGATTTTGAAACGTCGTGGTTTGAAATTCAACCTGTCACTGTTAGAGATAGGTGACCACAATTTATGCCAAAATATACGCAACTAATATTTATAACTTTAGTGATTTCTAATTATAGCCACGTTAGTAATTGCGCATGCGCCGTATTTACCATTCGCCGGCGAGTTACGTGCAGCCAACGCCTTCTCTAATACTAATACATAGAGTAGGTCGTGGTACAGCAAACAAGACTATCTCTATATTTGCCACAATAACCATATTAAACACGATTTCTATTTTCTGTTTTTTTTTTTAAAACAACCTTTGATGGGGAGGGGGCAATCGAGGACTATCTCGACGTCGGCGCAGACAGTGACTGCGACATTAACTTCATTAACCGTGTTAGACACGTGCGATTTCTATTTCTTTTAATATATCTGGAGTATCTGTCTACGAGAAAACAGTTGCCTGCGGTTTTGAATTGTGTTTTAATCGCGACACAGTGGTAGGGACACATATGTCTAATAGTTGTGTTCTCTTTTCGTTGTTCCGATTAAGTGGCTGCTTGGTCGAATGGTTAGAACACTGGGTTCAAGTGCGGTAGACCTGGGTTCGAATCCGCAGTAGTTAAATTTTTTTTTTTACCCCGGACTAAAATAATATCCTCATCTGCTCTGTCGTGGTGACAGCACTAGCCATGTTGTCTTAATATTAAAAAAAAAAAAAAAAAAAAAAAAAAAAAAAAAAAAGTAAATGGGTAAACCATTTGATAATTAAATTTGACCATTTCGCATACTTATGATTGCATTGTTAAACTTTCCGATTGCATGGTTACGCTGAAATTTTATAGATTTTCATTTATTTTCATTTAGATTTAGTTATTTCATCTGTGTTGGAATGTCAAGCTGTGCTGTTTACAATGGCGTTCATTTCCTAATTATGGTGTTTTTTCCTGTGTTCATTTGCTTTTCAAGTGTTTTTTTTTTTCTCCTAACTACTTCAATGTGGGAAAGAGTTGTCGGTGAATTTGGGGGGAAGGGGGGGGGGGCAAACTTTTAACTGAGAGAGCTTTAAGTCACAGTAACTGCTTTACCCACTTAAAGTAGCAGCAGCAGTAATAGTTGTTACACCAGGGCTGTTACACCATAGTGCTCTCACGTGAAGACCGCCGGTAAGGTTATGGCGTTCTTCTGTCGGCAAGTGAAATTATACATCCTAACCTGACCAGTCTGTGGCGACAGCACTAGCCATGCGGAACCAAATCTTCTGGCTCACGACTCTCTGTCTACTCCGATGGTAACACAGATAGCAGTGACATTATTTTAGTAGTTGTACTGGTACTTGAAGGATGATGTGGTAAATATTACACTAGCCCTATTCACTACCTTTTACAATTCCTGCTCCCTATTTTAGTCCAGATGGACAGGGATGTCAATGTCAGTTACAGCAACAACAAAATATCGCCAGTTAGTGATTTTCAAATCCTTCGAAGAGGGAGAGAGCAGTAGTCGGTGGAAGAGGGGAGGGGGTAATGACTTAAATTTAAGAGAAATTAAAGAGCTTTACACTTGATTTTCAAGTTCTCATTACCTAATTTCTTTATATTTTACTAACGCTACCTCCGCTTTTCTAATTTTTACGACTTACTTTGTTATTCACAAGTACAGTTGTAGCTTTACTTCCGTCCCCTATAAAAATACAAACAGCTTTAGCATGTGATAACCAAATAACCATTTTTGTTACTGTGCTAATAACACCATTTAAACGACCACTAATATAAAGACACAATTATAAGGTGCGTGTTCTAAAGTTGGAAAACCAGACTATCTCTATATCTGTGCAGAGAATGATTGCGACATTAACTGTATTAGACACGTGCGATTTTATTGTCTTTCTTTTCCAAAAACCTTTAATGAGGGAGATAGTAGTAGGTGGATTTAGTTGTGGTGGTGGGCGGGGATCAAAGACTATCACTATATCTGAGCAGACAATGATTGTATTAGACACGTGCGTTTTCTATTTTCTTTCATTTCCATTTAGCCAAACTATGCCACAGCAACGCGTGGCCGGGTTCAGCTAGTTCAAGTTATAATTTTGAGTCCGTGCACGTGGTTCGTCTAGATGTGTGTAGTCATATTTTGTTGAAGTTGTGTAATTCACATATTTATCACTAGGGCTATTATGAAATATTTTGTGGCGCCTGCATAGAAGAACCCTTATCTTTTCTTTACTTTTCCTGTTTTTGCTGTTCAGTGGGAAACTACTAAATTTTGTCATGGCCATATTTCATCTTTTTACTTCATGTTTTCTTTTCCTTCCTTCCGTCAGCCCATGCATATCAGGCTATATGCTTCGAAGTTAATGTTATATTATCACAATGGTTAGTTAGTTAGTTACGTATCCTTTATACGGTGTGGTAGAACTAACAATGTTTTTACAGTTGTTATTAATTATTTGTCATCTAACCATGCAATGTTGCTTTCAGTAGTTTGCCATTGTTTTCTAAACGTAATAGTATAGACCAATACAAATTGAGCATTCCTGCCCTGCTTAGTTCTGCAGTGTGCAGGTCGTTCCAAGGTACTTCTGCAGGTTGTTATACGGTGGCTGAAAAGTAAACACTACAGTATGATGCTGACAGTATCATCAGACCGATTGGTCTATTAAAATACAAGATTATCACCATATGTATAATATGCCCTGATGAGTAAAAGCTAGTCTTTTAATTTTTGTGTGCAAATGACACGGCATATTGTTTCTGTCTGCAAATCAAATGTTTTTATTTTATTTAATTAAATGCAGTTGTACATTATTCAGTGCAATAAGTCCTGTTAACCTAAGCTAGTCTTTTATTTTGTTTGTTGGCATATTACATTGCATATTGTTTCTATTGCAAATCAAATGTTTTCATTTTATTTTGATTAAATACAGTTGTACATTATTCAGTGCAATAAGTCCCGTTAATTAGAAAAATATGACGCAGCCCACCACTACATATACCGGGTCCTTTCTAAACCCCACCCAACCTTTACGATCACGTGACAGATCTCGTTACAAGTTACTGATTATTGATTTAGGAATTGAATTCATAGCATACCTGGAATACTTATAAGTGCTTCGTCTCTCGCAGCAAATGTCTTAAGGGTACATACTGACAGTTCCCGTAGTACTATGATTATAAACTAGTCGTTCTCTTTCTCTCACTATTCCTTTTTTTCGTGATCAAGACATCATTCCTCATTCAAACATTCTTACATATGCTATTTCATCTTTGCTCATGTTTTATTTTTATCACATTCGTTCAGGAATGGTCTTCAGAATCTCACCTATTTCCAATACAAGTGTTCCTGTTGCTATCGCTCTTGACGCCCGAAAATCGTTACAAGATCGTGTTAAACTAGCAAAAGCCACTTTAATACCGATTCAATGTAACAAGTTCAGTTAAACTCACAAAGGCCTTCCTAATGTCTCATTTATTGTGACAGGTCTTTTTAACAATCATAACCGCCACAATCTCAGTGTGAAATTCGGAGAAGAAAAAAGGAAGCCGTAAAAGACTAATCAAGAATTTGCCAACTGCAAACATTCATTAACTGGTGCCTGTGCAGAAATGAGGGAATTAAATTGTGTGACAGAATCACTAATTCTGATCTTCGGGAGGGAACTGAACAACTTCCAGTGAACCAAGAGGTGAAGAAAAGACGCTGGCTTAGGATAAGACACACATTGAGAAAACATGAGAACAATGCAGCTAGAATGTCTTTGCACTGGAATGCACAGGGGCAGAAAAATAAAGGCATACAAAATAACACATAAAGAAGGTATTTATAAAGTGAACTTAAAAAAATGGGGAGGACTAGGGTAAGCTGCAGTAGGAAAGAATACGACTTTACATGAGTTGATAAAGGGCATATGTTCCATAGAGGGATAGAAAGAGGAAGAAAAAGAATAAAACGAAGAAGAAGGAGACAAAATAAGCAGCAGCAGCAGAAGAGGAAGAAGTAGAAAAAAAATATGAAGACAATACTGAAGATGAGCAACTCTCTAACATTTCGATTAGTTCAACTTGACTCGTTGACCTCACAAACGCCACCAACTCCCATTCATTTAACACATTCTGCTGATCATTCAATTACTACTGTCTGCATGCAATATAACAAGTCATGTTAACCCCTCAAACACCTCATTAACTGTTCATTCAATATAACCTCACAAATAACACTCTAACCATGCAAAATAACAAGTCAGGGTAACCCACAAATCTCACTCTCGCCATTAAATATAACAAGTGATGTTAACCGAAGAAACATGACATTAACTCTTCATGCGACATAACATGTCATGGTAACTATACAAATGCCGCTGTAACAATGAATCAACGTTACTTCGTTTCTTGTTCAGTGTAACAAATCCCAGTAACCTAAATAGCGCCGCCATAACTATGAATGAATATAGCAAGTCTTGACTACATAAACAATGCCATCTTGCAAGAGTCATAGGATATCAGCACCAAAAGCTTTAGTTCAGTGTCTCAGCCCCTGCTTAGTCAAGCTGTCCTTACAAGGCATCATGAAGTCATAATTTAAAATGAGAGGTCGCAGACTGCAAACATTTGTCGGACTCGACAGGTCAAAGCAATTCTACTGTTGGTTCTGAAAGCCTTAGATTGTCTGAATGTTAACGAGAACCAAGACCGTCTTACTAAAAGGAAAACGTGCGGTGGCGACACCGGATATCCGTTAGGACTTCCGCAATTAGGTCGTACTGTAAATATGGTTTTTCTTCAGAGCTGAGATTTTCAAATGTTCGTGGCATAAAGTTGAAACATTTTCGGATAACGATGTCTAGGAAACATATTTAAGGAGGACGGCAGACTCGATATTGAGATGGAAGTCTGAGTACAGAAGGCAGATGCTGTCACCTACCAGTTAGCCCCACTGCTTAGACACCCAAATATCTTCCTTCCAGCAAAAAAGCAAATGATAAATAGCCTCTTTATTCCTACTTTATGTTATCAGTGCCAAACATGGACAATGAATATGGCACTAGAACAGAGAGAAAATACAAGTTAAATGCGCACAGGGTCACTACCATGACAAGAATACACGGGGGTTACGAATACCAGTATTAGAGACAAAGTTGGAATAAGACCGTGTCTGGATTATATTGGTCTGGATTATATTGATAGATAAAGAATGAAATGGTTCAGCCATCTAGTAAGAGTGCAGCCAGGCCAAGCTGCGTGTGATACTTTTTCAGCAGAACGTGTGGGAGGAAAGCGAGAGGACGACACATAAAAATTAGTCAAGACCCTACATGCTATCTTTCTTTACCTATATGAAAACAAAGCCACGGATATATTTCAGCGACTTTGCAGAAGAGTTTTAACCACCCGAAACTCAAACAAACATTGTCTGAAATGGCTATACATTGTCACAATTCCCGAAGCATTGTGAAGAGAAGGCAGAAGCAAAGTTCTAAGAACCAAACCCCCTCCCCCCTCCCCCCCCCCCCCTCTTTTCCCCCCACAAATAAAAAAATTAGGAAAAAAAAAAGATTAAAAAAAACAACATAAAAACTATAATATTTTAGATGTTTGGAGTTTTACTGAATAAAAACGTCTCCTCCTGCTCCCCTTCTCAGTACTATCCTAGTAGGCACTCGACTATAGTTGGTAAGGTAAAATGAAGTTAAATTTTTATTTATTTAATCTAATTGCTTTCGTGTTTATGCATTTTAGTATTAACAGTAAATACACATTTTATGCAACCTCATCAATTTTTAATATGCAAAAAGAAAAAAAAACAGTATGATTTTCTTCTTCGTGGGAACGGACTAATCATTGTCTCCTTATTTCTTATGAAAAAATTAGTTTCTATCATCATCATCATCAGGTGCCTTGCCGACTGGCGAGGGCGATCATGCCTCTCCATAATCTGCGATCTCCTGCAGCATGCATCAGTTCGTGTGCCGACACACCTCCATGCCATGCAACAAGACTGTCAAGCATCTTCTCTCGTTGTCTTCCTCTATCCCTCCTTCCACAGATGTTTCCAGTGGTCACAACATGTTCTATTTTCCCTCTTCTCATAACATGCCCGAAAAATAATGTCTCCTTCTGATGTCTGTGATAGGTTGTCTTCGGGCTCCAGCCTCTTTTAAAACCTCTTGGTTCATTTTTTTGACTGTCCAAGGTATTATAAGCATTCTTCTGTAAAACCACATCTCTGAGGCCTCAAGAAATTGTTTGGCCTGCCTACCGATTGTCCAGGATTCACAGCCATATGTTAGTGATGTTTGTAGCAAGCAAGAATTCTTTTTCTAACTCTCAATGACAAGGATATATTGCACAAGATGTTCTTCATTTTATAATATGCAGTTTTTGCCTGTCCTATTCTGTTTCTTATCTCAGCTATGCATCTTCCATCTGATGTTATCCATGTGCCTAGAAACTTAAATTACTGTACTTGTTCTAAAATAACACCATCAACTTTTATTACACATTTAGGAATAATTCGTTTCTTTGATATTAGTTTCTATACGTACTGTTTAGTATGCGTCAAAGGGTCAGGAACAGATTGTATATACCGAGGTTCCACTGTAGCTCCATATAATTAACTTCATAAACGCCAGCCCACCCATCATTGTATGTAACTATAGCCCCACGAACAGCCTCCTAATTCGAATTTAGTATAACAAATACTGTCAACCTCAATAATGTAATCATGACTTCTCATTAAATACTACAAGTGTCGATAACCTAGCAAAGACGATTGTAACCATGAATCAGTGTAAGAAGTCCCGGTAACCCAAACAACGTCACCCTTCTAGAATTATTTGAAAATCAGCACTCTGTGACATGGCGCTCTGTCTCAACTCTTGGCCAGTCATACCGTTTATTCATCATGAAATCATAGTTTACTACTCGAGGTCCCTAACTGCAAACATTTGTGGGTCATGTCTGCTCAAGACTGCTCCCATGTTTGTTCTAAAAGCTTTTGCTTGTCAGTAAATTGATGCGAGTCGGGGCTGCCTAACTAGACGAATAACATGGTATTCGTCTTCAAATATTCGTTAGGATTCCTAAATGAAGGTCGTTCGGTAAATATGGGTTTTCTCTAATGCTGAGATACTGTAATTTTATGCCATATACCATTTACTAGTAGCCTTTTTGATAAAGTTGTGCACGTCTATGCCGCGACATTGTAACATATTCTTTTGAGGGATGAGGTTTGAACAGCGGATCAACATCATGGCACACTAGTAGTAATTCATAAGTGCTTCTTCCAACCTAAGTCTGAGTCCCAAAAAGCTCACCACAGTGCACAGGCTTTGAAGCGCCGTCGACAATCCTGAAATAGTTTGGGTAGATTTTTAACTCCAAACTTTGAAGAAAAAAGAAAGAAAGAAGAAGAAGAAGACAAAGGAGAAGAAGACAAAGGAGAAGAAGACAAAGGAGAAGAAGACAAAGGAGAAGAAGACAAAGAAGAAGAAGACAAGGGAGAAGAAGACAAAGGAGAAGAAGACAAAGGAGAAGAAGACAAAGGAGAAGAAGACAAGGGAGAAGAAGACAAGGGAGAAGAAGACAAAAGAGAAGAAGACAAGGGAGAAGAAGACAAAGGAGAAGAAGACAAAGGAGAAGAAGACAAAGGAGAAAAAGACAAAGGAGAAGAAGACAAAGGAGAAGAAGACATAGGAGAAGAAGACAAAGGAGAAGAAGACAAAGGAGAAGAAGACAAAGGAGAAGAAGACAAAGGAGAAGAAGACAAGGGAGAAGAAGACAAGGGAGAAGAAGACAAGGGAGAAGAAGACAAAAGAGAAGAAGACAAGGGAGAAGAAGACAAAGGAGAAGAAGACAAAGGAGAAGAAGACAAAGGAGAAGAAGACAAAGGAGAATAAGACAAAGGAGAAGAAGACAAAGGAGAAGAAGACAAAGGAGAAGAAGACAAAAGAGAAGAAGACAAAGGAGAAGAAGACAAGGGAGAAGAAGACATAGGAGAAGAAGACAAAGGAGAAGAAGACAAGGGATAAGAAGACAAGGGAGAAGAAGACAAAAGAGAAGAAGACAAGGAAGAAGACAAAGGAGAAGAAGACAAAGGAGAAGAAGACAAGGGAGAAGAAGACAAAAGAGAAGAAGACAAGGGAGAAGAAGACAAAGGAGAAAAAGACAAAGGAGAAGAAGACAAAGGAGAAGAAGACAAAGGAGAAGAAGACAAGGGAGAAGAAGACATAGGAGAAGAAGACAAGGGAGAAGAAAACAAGGGAGAAGAAGACAAAGGAGAAGAAGACAAGGGAGAAGAAGACAAAGGAGAAGAAGACAAGGGAGAAGAAGACAAAGGAGAAAAAGACAAAGGAAAAGAAGACAAGAGAGAAGAAGACATAGGAGAAGAAGACAAAGGAGAAGAAGACAACGGAGAAGAAGACAAGGGAGAAGAAGACAAAGGAGAAGAAGACAAGGGAGAAGAAGACAAGGGAGAAGAAGACAAAGGAGAAGAAGACAAAAGAGAAGAAGACAAGGGAGAAGAAGACATAGGTGAAGAAGACAAGGGAGAAGAAGACAAAGGAGAAGAAGACAAGGGAGAAGAAGACAAGGGAGAAGAAGACAAAGGAGAAGAAGACAAAGGAGAAGAAGACAAGGGAGAAGAAGACAAAGGAGAAGAAGACAAAGGAGAAGAAGACAAGGGAGAAGAAGACATAGGAGAAGAAGACATAGGAGAAGAAGACAAAGGAGAAGAAGACAAGGGAGAAGAAGACATAGGAGAAGAAGACATAGGAGAAGAAGACATAGGAGAAGAAGACAAAGGAGAAGAAGACAAGGGAGAAGAAGACAAGGGAGAAGAAGACATAGGAGAAGAAGACAAAGGAGAAGAAGACAAAGGAGAAGAAGACAAAGGAGAAGAAGACAAGGGAGAAGAAGACAAGGGAGAAGAAGACATAGGAGAAGAAGACAAGGGAGAAGAAGACAAAGGAGAAGAAGACAAGGCAGAAGAAGACATAGGAGAAGAAGACAAGGGAGAAGAAGACAAAGGAAGAAGAAGACAAAGGAAGAAGAAGAAAAGGAAGAAGAAGAAAAGGGAGAAGAAGACAAGGGAGAAGAAGACAAAGGAAGAAGAAGACAAAGGAGAAGAAGACAAAGGAGAAGAAGACAAAGGAGAAGAAGACAAAGGAGAAGAAGACATAGGAGAAGAAGACAAGGGAGAAGAAGACAAAGGAGAAGAAGACAAGGGAGAAGAAGACAGTGGAGAAGAAGACATAGGAGAAGAAGACAATGGAGAAGAAGACAAAGGAAGAAGAAGACAAAGGAAGAAGAAGAAAAGGAAGAAGAAGAAAAGGGAGAAGAAGAAAAAGGAAGAAGAAGAAAAGGGAGAAGAAGAAAAGGGAGAAGAAGAAAAAAAAAGAAAGAAAAAAAGAGAGAAAGAAGAAAAAGAGAAAGAGGAAGAAGAGAAAGAGGAAGAAGAAAAAGAGAAAGTAGAAAAAGGAGGAGGAGAATGAAGAGAGGGAACCGAAAGAGGAGAAGAAGAAAAAGAAACAGAAAAAGAAGAAGAAGACGATGACGACGACGCAGAAAAAAAAAGAAGAGAAGAAGAAAAAGACGAAGAAGAAGAAGAAGAAGAAGAAGAAGAAGAAGAAGAAGAAGAAGAAGAAGAAGAAGAAGAAGAAGAAGAAGAAGAAGAAGAAGAAGAAGAAGAAGAAGAAGAAGAAGAAGAAGAAGAAGCAGCAGCAGCAGCAGAAGCAGAAGAAGAAGAAGAAGAAAAAGCAGCAGCAGAAGCAGAAGAAGAAGAAGAAGCAGCAGCAGAAGCAGAAGAAGAAGAAGAAGAAGAAGAAGAAGAAGAAGCAGCAGAAGAAGAAGAAGAAGAAGAAGAAGAAGAAGAAGAAGAAGAAGAAGAAGAAGAAGAAGAAGAAGAAGAAGAAGAAGAAGAAGAAGAAGAAGAAGAAGAAGCAGCAGCAGCAACAACTCACTCTTGTTGAGAGGTGGGGTAGGAGGAGCAGCAGCAGGAGCTGAAGAAGCAGGATAAAGAAGCAAATGCTGAGCAAACAGAAAGCAAGGAACTGCCGGCAAAACATTAATTATACATGAAGCTTAGCGACTCAGAAATGACTGGCGCAACACAGCCGAGAATTAGATTGCTGTCTTTGTCTAAGCCAGACGGATTGTTGTTTTGTTCAGATGATGAAATACGTCTCTGATCGATATTACAGGTTTGTCAGCAAAAGAACCTATTAACGGTTTGAATACTCTGATCAACGAACGAACGAAGAAACGAACGAACAAACAAACTTTATTTTCTAAAAGTTTAAAATTGGTCACGCAGACCCATTTAACATTCTGCTCTTTTAAACTAGCTCCTTTTAGATATAATTTCATTCATACACCAAGAAAGGGTAACCATTATCATAGTCAGCTAAATTTTAAAAACAATCACTAGAATGTGCACATTTCTTACTAAGTAAACCGATGAGAGACAAACA